>JACCGJ010005082.1:0-53386 GCA_013407085.1 Atriophallophorus winterbourni | reverse complement strand
GCTGGAAGCTGTTCTCTTCAGCACTTACGTCTCTTCATAACAAAAACGTTAGCAGGTACTAACCAATAAATAGATGGAGTGATAAAAATGTCTGCATGTCACACCTAGCGTTTATAATGAATGTTGGAATGCACGAGTTAAAAACAATTCAGCAATTGCGCAACACGGTGACCCTAGTCCATGCCATGGTAGACGCGTATTTTAACCATTATCACTGAGACACCGATGTGAACTCCTTCAGATTCTTAATATTATAATTCTTAATCCTAATTCCTAATATTCTAACCCACTAATTTGTAGATTCTCAATACCTGTTTATCTCAAAGTTATTGTAATGAACCCAATTTTTATGTTAAATTGTATGTGAGTTGATGCAAAAAAATAAATGCTAAATGTGGAAAGCGGTGCATATTCACATAAAAATGGATCCTTTTTTCCGATGGTGAAACTAATTATCTACCTGATCATCCAAAGCATCAGTGTAACTAAAATGCGTATTGACTTTGGCTGATTGCACATCATATTTTTGCTGCTTATGTATTGAAGTTGGAATAATAACCACATTATTGTTGTTGGCATCCTGCGGTAGATGTCGACCATGGATGTACATCCTAATCGCATGAATTTTAATGTTCCACAGCTTTTCGAATGACTAAACAGTCCGATTCGGGAGAAACAATCTTTACAACAGCGCTTGCAACGATAGGCAGAATTCGGTGGTCAGTTACACGCCGGCCGTGTGATCTGCGTTCAGCAGCCACGAGCTGTATCTGCACCTTCCCAGCTGGCAGATGACTCTATACACAATGCCACCAATGTGAGCGGTCAAGAGCAAGTTCTTCCCAACTCGCGGTGTCAATGCCAAGAGCTTTCAAATCTCTTTTGCAAACATCTTTTACCGCAAGTGCGGTCTATAGAATGGAAAATGATCGTATTCCAAAAGATCTATTCTACGGTGAGCTGAAATCAGGAAGTATACCATTAGGCAGACCGAACTTGCAGCACAAAGACGTTTGCAAAAGAGATACGAAGGCTCTTGGCATTGACACCACGAGTTAAGAAGAATTTGCTGTTTACTGTACATTGGATGCATTGTGTAAAACGTCGTCTGCAAGCGGGGAAGGAGCAGATACAGCTCTTGGCTGCCAAACGCAGATCACGCCGCCAGCGTGGAACAGACGCCGATTGACTGAGTACCGCCTATTGCTGCGAGCGCTGGTGGAAAGATTGTTCATCCCGAACCGGACTGTTTAGTCATTCGAAAAGCTGTGGAACATGAAAAAATCATCACATTGACCGAATGATGTTCCAAAGGTTGTCATAGCCGGGATTGGTCAGTGGGATAAGAGCTCCCCCTGTTTATAAAATGCGCTCATATGAACACGCGTCTCAAATAGTCTCTGACAACCAAGCCCAGCTTCTGGCCTGCACGAGTGGCTCTCCGAGCCCGGCGGAACTGCTTCTACCAACAGTAGAAGGGGCGAGGGCGAGTGACTGGCGCCTGAAAACCAGTTTGCTTCGGGCAGATGTAGCTCGTTAGCCTGGGAGGGCATTTCATCTAAGGGAAGGAAAACCCTGATTTTAAACCTCCGCTGCCTTGTGGGATACCCGATCGCTGGAAAGGCTTCGGGAGAAAACCCTGAGGAAAAACCTGGAACATTAGCAGGTATTATCGACACACACCTATATTTCGGGCCACTCTTCCCTGCTGCCCTTGCGTGCTCATTTGGTTTGGCAAAGGCTATGAGAAGCCTGATCATTCAAAAACCGCCGAAAATGCGGGGGACGACCGCTTTTGTGACTCAAAGTCCCAAGAACTCTTTGAGTGTTCGACTCATCCTCCAGGAGGAGATAGTGCACAAGTAAGGGCAAGTATGTGTCATCACAACAACATGACCTGTGTTTACAGCGCGACTTGTCCCCCCTGGACAGTGAGTCCAAAATATTGCACTGGAAAACATTAATTCTGAAACATATTTGAATGTAAGGACCAAAATATTTTAAATTACAAAATGGTGACCATCACTGGGAATTAGGTAAAGAAGAAGCTGTGTCATAAATTTCTATCGTCATTACATCATGTTTACTTTGAAACATGATGCATATGCGACAGCCATGTATTGTAGAAAAGTTCACATCATATTCTGGATTTCATATTTACAATTTCTTATGTGCATCATTATTCTTGCTTATTTGTTTAACGAATCACTTTTTAGCCAGAATATGTCTGAATTTTTAGTTTTAATCAACTTCAAAATTTCGTGCTAAAAATTATTTAAAGCGAAGTTTTATTATTGCATCTATCGTTTTACAAGCGCGCTATTTTAAAATTCTCCCTAAGTGATTTTAGCCATTCATTCGGTTGTATTTATGCTTCAATACTTCCATTTTTCAAAAATCGACTCTCAGGCCAAGCAAAAAATCTTCGATTTGAAAAATTGGCGTCATGTAATCTTACATTCTTCAGGAGAATATAATTTTGCACGATAAATCAAAGATGGATCCACGATCACGAATTCTAAACAGATTTTACGGTTTTTACCTGTGCTTGCTGTCTCCAATTTATGATTAGAATGAAGATATGTTGTAATCTCGTGGTGCCACACATTTAAACAAAATACACACACGTAATGTTGACACACTAGGATGCAAAATCAAAATCATATTTTCCGTACAGAGTTCAGTAAACAATTTCTAAATAAATCTATTCAACAATCCGGCCTGTCGTGACAAACGTTTAAATTTTGTGCATTGAGTGTTTTGATGCGTTTTTCAAATATCATATGATCTACATGAAATTAGATTTAGACATGTGAACAGAAATGAATAAAATGATTCAGAATCTGCATGCCATGCAATATGCGGATGCTGATTGTAATGTTCCCGCCTGATGAGTGCGAATAGAACGAAACTTGTTGTGGTTTGCGTGGGTGATGTAAATGCATGCATCAAATCTGTTAGGATTGACACAATACGAGTTGAGTTCGGAAAATAAATTGTCCATTCTGAGGCACCTCGTTGAATAGACGATACAACTTAATGTTTTAAATGCCACTCACCTTAGGTGTGTTACAATATCAGGTGCGGATTCTTCGAAAAAAGCAATGCCAATCGCATACACTAAAACGGAAGCTCGCAAACCTTTGATGTAATGAACATCTACATTATGGAGCCGACCGGGAATTCCATCGTTAGACAACTCAGCGATTTCGAAGCTTCTCGCCAAAGCACATGCAGATGTAAAACGATGTAAAACAATTCCATACACATGAAACTTATTCAAGATTTGAATACAAAATGCTTTCAAAATCATGCATCTAATCTAAACTTTTGAAGCGAATTCTCTGATAATGTTCATTAAACTGTCTTCCCTTCCTGAAATTAGAAACTAATTCAACAGAATGCTAGAATTTCAATTAACACTGAAATAAGATCGCTAATATTAGCAAATCTCAACTTTTCGCCAAACATTCCTTGAACTCGAATTTGAAAATCAATGTCCAAATTTAAACCATCTGACATTTGAACGATTACAATGAATTTTATCCTTGTTCGTTACAGCATTTAGTGCTGTTAAAATTTTGAAAAAGTAGTCATCAACACGATCAAAATCACGAATTAATTAATTTCATCCGCGATTTAAATTCGGTTAGTGCAATCGGCCAACGACTTCTGCCTCAAAACCTTTTTCAATCAATGCGTCTGTTCAATGTTAAGTGTGTTCAGAATAAAACCTCGGCAGACTTCGAACATTTTTTATTTAATGGCAAACGAGATCACACCTTTCAGCGATAAAAATTATCATTTGAAGATAGTCGACTTTAAAGGAACTTTCACATTATCATAATCTATAACTATATCGCTCTTATTTGCAAATAACATGCTTCTAAAGGAAATGTCCTTTTCGGGCACAGGAACAGTGTTAATATGGAGAAATAAACTAATATTCAAAGCACTCTAAATCAATGGAAACCAAACTAATTCAAGGTAATTCAAGGTTTTCAATGGTCTAAAAAGCAACAAGCTTAACAACAACCATAGGATGGTGAAAATTGAAATTTAAGTGTATAAACAATATAAGAAAATAGATTAAACAGTATATAAGTGTTGCGAAAACGAAAAATGCAATAAAAATACGTCTAATTTTGTTTAAAAGTCATGCAAGCTAGTGGCGTGAGCAACGGTTGAAGGTAAACTGTTCCAAGTAAAACAGACACGGACAGAGTAAAAATGCCTTCTACAGTTCAGGTGGGAATAGGGTACGACCAGCACATATTCATGGGTCCGATAATTCCTCGTATCCCTTCGCGTGAATAAATCCTGTAAGGGATGGTTCGTGGTATGGAATGTTTTGTAATGTAAGATAAGGTCTCCTCTGATTCGTCGATAGGGAAAATCGAACAGATTCAGTTGAGCTATCCTTTCTTTATATGGTTTGTTTCGGATGCTGAGAACTAGTTTTGTTGAGCGGTGATAGATTCGCTGCATAAGTTCTACATCCCTCTTGAGCCACGGAGACCATGACTGCACACCGTATTCTATGACTGGTCTCAAGTATGTATTCCTTGGGAATATCTTGGGCGAGAATTTCCCAAATACACGTTTGAGTAGATTTAGAACACGTGTTGCTTTTTTAGAGGCACTGTTAGTTTGAAGTGATGTTTTTAAACTGGAGCATATCCAGACACCCAAACTTTTAATTCACTGCAATTTTCAAGGACATGCGAACCTATGTGATATGTGAACACCACTCGATTCCTCACATTCATGTTCCTGTATTTGTTGAAGTTCTTCAACGACCAGCTGTGAAGCGTATCAAGATCCTTTTTTAATAGCAGACAGCCTTCTGAACTACGAATGCTGCGCCAAATCTTAATGTCATTCGCAAATATCGAAATGTTACATCGAACAATTTCCGGTATTTCATTGACATAAACCAGAAAGAGGATCGGACCAAGGACTGAACCTTGGGGAACTCCGCTAGTTGCTGCGATTGCTTTTGATAATGCGCCGTCAACACGTACCTGGTTAGTGCTATTTGTTAGGTAGTCATTTAGCCAGTTCAACAACTTTCCAGTGATACCAAGCCTTTCAAGCTTCTGCAGTAGTAGGGAATGGTCAACACGATCGAATGCTTTCGATACATCTAAGTAGAACGCGTGTATTGCTTGTCATTTATCTACCGATTTTGTCCAATCATCAAGTGTTACCAGTAAATTAGACAAACGGGAATAATTTCGTCTGAATCCATGCTCGTTCCTCGAAAGCAACTGATTATTCTCGAAATGTTTCATTAAATCGTCAACAATGAGTCGCTCAAGTAATTTTGAAACCACAGGTAACAGAGTAACCGGTCGGTAATTAGAAACATCGGAGCGATTTCCACCTTTGTAAATAGAAGAAATTATTCCGTGTTTCCAATCTGTAGAAATCACTCCACTTGCCAGTGTTTGCCCGAACAAGTAAGTGAGTGGTTTGCATAGCAAACTTGCAAATTGCTTCAATATTTTCGGGGTTATTCCGTCGGCCCCAGGAGACTTTCCGGTTTTAAGATTAAATAACCCTTGGAGGACGCGTTTCTCAGTGACACTTATTTCACTTAAGGTAACCGTGTTTGAAAGTGTTGGATTTGGGCTGTTTTTTGCATGTTCTATCGGGTTGAATACCGATGAATAAAACGTGGCTAAAGCATCAGAAGTTTCTGCTGCAGTTGTTGTTGGTCCAGCTGATGTGTTCACGGACGCTACTCCAGGTTTCACCTTAGCTTGATCGTTGACCATACCATATAGTATTTTGGGGTTTCGCTCTATGATGCTCGATATCACTTCTTAAAAGCACAACTTGTCTTGGATGACAAATTTGTTTACTTTGTTTCGCTGTAAACGGAATGTTTCCCAGGTCTCGGATGATCGGTTTTGCCGATGGTGTCGCCAATCAATGTTTCGTACCGTTAAGCACTTACGAGTTCGGCTTCTTAATTTAAATTCAAAGTTTTTCTTGAGTTCCTGAGGACAAATTTGGAGCTCACTCCGATTGAACTTTCGAGATTAGATATTAGCCATATCCAAAACTCACGTACGTTGCTGGTTTCCGGTTGGCAGTTACACGTGTTTTTCGGAGCATCACTCAACGCCATAGTGTTGATCCGCCTAACTATTTTACGGGCATCATTTGTTCTTACAGCTTCAAACAGATAGTCAAACTGGCTGAAGAAGTGATCACTTAGTCCCAGTGGACTTTCGTAAACAACGTGATAAGTGACATTCCTGGTAATTCTAGTTCACTATTTGTTTGCTGAGTTTGTAGCCACGTTTCCGTTACGGCGATGATGTCAGGTGAACATCTCAGAAAAACTGCACGCAGTTCACCGATTTTGTTTCCCTAGACATTGTGCGTTGGTGTAGATGCATTTCATAGTTGTTTTTCTCAGCAAGGATGGGGTGTGGGGAAGAAGGCTAGTGGAGTGCAGAATATCTGTTAGGCCGACTTCTCGAGATTCGGCAACTGAGTCGGCAAATACAAGATGTCCTAATCGATGGCCTGAATTTTGTCGACGATGCAGCCATGAAAGCTCGCATACAAAAGCTGCTAAATTCACTAATATACTATTTAACGGCAGCATGCAAATAATCTGGTGAAAATTAGTACGAAAGATTTCAAATTTATTGGTCAAAGGACTGTATCTACCTTCATCAACGATGTTCAAAACAGTCACTTTCTATCAGTAGATACGCAGATTGGCTGACCATTAGCCGTATGTCTTCTGGAGAAACGGCAACTTGGCCGTGATAACAAAAATAATGCTATACCGCGTGTGCGTTCTAAATAAAATGATATGAGCAAAGGATTGAGTTTCCAACCCAAACAACCGAAACAACTTTGATTAATTCCTTAACTAATTATGTCAGTGAAACCGTTAAATTATATCTCTTTACCTCAAAAGCAGCTAAAATAAATAATTCAAACTTTGCTTTCCATCAATGCAATGATTTTCGACTTCGTTGGCCTTTGGATTTTGTTATTTCCAGTTACGACCTTCAGGATAGTCGTTCACTGATTGGTTGGATTAGAATGGCGATCGATAGATAGTGCACCGTAAAAGCATGGTCACTGTTCCGTGGTGTAAGCCTTGTGTTGGCATTTTAGTAGTTATCGGCCGTGTGATAAAAAGTGTATATTTTATGATGTGATGGTACGGATGCTTCACGCGCTTATTTGAACTAGTTTTCAATTAAGCTGTTCCATCATATATTGTGCAAACATTCTCAGTATATGTCATAAAATGAGCGGAAGTTATCTCTTTCGGTATTTGAATTGAATGATGTAAATGGAATTCACACCACATTGAAACAATGGAAGTTTTCATGGTCTTGCAAAATTTTTGATGATCATTAAAATAATGCCAGTTCATTTTTGATGCAAGCTGATCCATTCCATGCAGTCAAAACATGCCACCAATTCAGTTATAGCAAACAACGATAATACGATTTGAACATCACAACAGAATGGTGGAATCAATAGCCGATATAAATCGGTCTATATTGGTTTAAAATGATTTATAACGTGTATTTAATATGTGATAAATTTGTGTGATATGATCGCCTATCACTTGAACGACGCAAAAATTAAGCTATTCACACCTAATGACGCATGATATTAGATTTACGCAAAAATGTCTACTCAGCATACATGTACATAAACAATCTAAATGCTAGTTATCTCTTCATACATCATTTTTGCCTAGTAGGTAAGTTAGTTTTAACAGTCTAAGTTTTCCTGCAGATAGTGAAATCTAGGTCACCATGCTTGTATAAATGCCATATGTTCTGACTTCAGCGCATCCGCGCTAGACAAATTAATTAAAACTGGAATATATACGGATTGGAAATTTGGTTTGCACGAGAGCATGGCATATGTTCTCTTCCTTACAACAAAATAATAATAGATTTTTTTATTCAATCTGGTTTCAGTCTGTTATTAAAAACTTAGAAGAATTTTTCAGCCATTTACATATTTAACCTGGGTTGTCCCATATAATAATATTACTGTATGAAATTAGGAAAAAATCAAAGATGTGTGTCATACTTATATCAGGCGCTGTTCCTCGAAATTTGAGCAAGCTTGCTACCCGGATATGGCCAGTGCTCTGCCAAGCTGACTATCATTGGCTACTGCAAAAAATACATCTGGCAGGTATCAAAGGTATGGTTCTCGTGTAACTTAAAAGAAGAAGCTGTTATCCCTATGCAATTGTTTGACTAAATGTAGTACATTCAAAATGATTGGTGCTAATATGGGAGCACGGCAAGTTTTTTCATTGTCAGCACTTTTTCTCGTTTACATCTAGCGCCTACCAGAGATTATATAAAGAGCGGACTCAATATATAGTAGTTATTAAAATAAGAACGCGGATAGAATCTTCTGCAGACCGTTTACGACTACCAATATATCAGAATGATCTTGATAATTGGTAAGCGACGAAAACGTTAACATTTATAAAAACATTTATAATTCAAACATTTATAATTCAAAAATGTCTGGTGTTGCAAATTGAAAAGCCACTTTGTTAATCATATCAGTTTGGGCAGTGAAATTTTAGATAGACCGAGTCATAAAGCAATCTTAGTGTTTGAATATGCGACATCGCACTAAAAACCATGCATTTTGTGGGCATTGACTAGCATCTTTTAAAGGTTACCCGGTATGCTTCAACGGAAATTCAAGAGCGTAACTCATAGAATTGCACTTACAATTACGAAATCTTACATAATTACTACCATGGAAATCGCATCATATGCTTGGAGACCATGGATCAAAATATTTACTTTTGCGAATTAGAGTGTAACATTTTGAAACCAAATTTGTTAGCGATTTCCAAAAACAAACGTACGTGCAGAAGCAGGATGTATCTACCGTGCTTCAAAATAGCCATTTAAAACGTGTATTTGAATTACATGAACACACAGCCTTTTAGTGATATCGAAAACTCCATATTGCACTTTTTCAATGGCCCGATATTTCGATTGTATACATTTATATTTCTTTTGATATCGCTTCTAGAATCTATTGTAACCATTTTCAGCTTCGACGCATTCATCAAAACCTCCGGCGATTTGATTGCTCATATGTAACAACTCGCTGTGAGTATTTTTTATTCAAATATACTTACATTACATGATTTGAATTATTTCTTTACAAGGACGAATAATAAATATTCTAAGTAATTTGTGCTCTTCTCACCACGACCCTTAGTATTTATCCTACAAATTCAAAAATCGCATTTTACATCAGATCTCTGTTTCCTTATTATTAAACTTCTTATTATTTCCAGTGATAATTTTAGTCGAAAACTTGTACGCAACCGGTACAAACCTTGTGAATGATAGCGCGTCATAAGGTCGTTCGAAAATATTTGCGCAGGTTAACTTTGTCAATTTAAGGTTATTAGACCATTTCTCGGTAAATTTTATGATATTTTGAATGTGCACGAACAGGCACGAATGAAACCAGAAGACTCAACTATACCAAGATTCTACGGATTACCCAAAATACACAAAGAGAATATTCCACTACGCCCGATCGTTTCCTTACCAGGAGGGCCGAACTACAAGTTATCGAAAGAATTGCGAAGAAGACTGTTATATCTGGTGTCAGACTCGGAACACGCCGTCAACTCTGCAAAACAATTCCTCCAGAAATTGAAGAATGTGAAGATCGATGAAGATGAAATAATGGTTTCTTTCGACGTAACGGCGTTATTCACATCAATCGATCAAACACTCGCAAAGCAAATCATATCATCGTTGCTGCACGAAAAAGGAACTGACCACAACGGAAATCGATTAACACGAGATAGTTTTATGGAATTGATCGAGCTGTGCCTTCAAACACACTTCAAGTTCAATGGTAAAATCTACGAGCAAATTCGAGGAACACCAATGGGATCACCGATTTCCAGCCTAATTGCCGAAGCAGTCATGCAACGCTTGGAACGGATCGCTCTACCAATAATACGGCCAAAATTATGGCTCCGCTATGTTGACGACACATTTGTGATCATGAAAAGAACTGAACTGGACGAATCGCATCGACTACTGAACTGCGTATTCAGGGGAATCCAATTTACCAGAGAAACTGAAGTTGACAGCTGCCTGGCATTCCTGGACGTTCAAGTGAGACGAACAAGCGAAGGAAATTTAGAGACCAGTGTCTACAGGAAGAATACGCACACGGATCAAGTCTTGAACTTCCACAGCAAGCATCCAACCAGCCATAAACGCAGCTGCATTAGAACCCTATTCAAAAGAGCAGCAACACATTGCAGCACGCCGGAACTGAGAAGACAAGAAGAAGAATACCTGTTCAAAGTGTTCCAAAAGAATGGATACCCAAGAAGCTTCGTACTACGCCACAAGTCCAACCGTAACCAGCAAAGAAACGATGACGAAAACAGAGTTAGACGCGCTCTTCCTTATGTGCAGAATATATCAGAAATCGCAGCTCGAGTCCTTCGGCCATTTGGAATAGAGGTCGCGCACAAACCCGTGTCAACATTACGCAAACACTTCAACAATATAAAAGACAAAGTGGCAAAGGAAGAACAAACGAATATTGTCTACAAGATTACGTGCAGAGATTGCGAGAAGAACTACATCGGACAAACCGGCCGCAAGTTAAGCACAAGACTACACGAACACCGGTTAGCTGTACGAAGGCACGACCCAAGGTCATTGATTTCAATACATGTGGATCAATTCGGACACCAATTCGATTGGGACAACGCGAAGATTTTAGCCAAAGAAACCAACCGACGAGCGCGAGAATTCATCGAAGCGTGGCACTCATCAACGACATCAATCAACCAACACCTTCAATTGGCCACAACCTATGGACCAATGAAAACTCGATGGACAAGAATGCAACACATGAATTCCACCAACCAACGGGTGTGATGGCGAACGGACAGACGAACCTTATAAAAACCGATGAAAACCAATTTTAAGTCACTTCGAAAGAAGTTCTGCTGATGATGTCATCTAGCCTGATGACGAAACGTCCTACAACAACGATACAAGCTCGGCGAACACCACCTGAACAACATCCTCATCCTGAGCTACGGATATTCTCCTCTATTGCTGAATTTCTACTGTTCCTAATAACACCTAACTATGATCGAATGATTTAATTACACAAGCAGAATTAATCTGTATGTTCTCATGCACGTCATTTTCTAGAACTAAGTTCACCTGACTCCATTCAAATGTCAGAACATCTTGATTTAATGCAGAAATATTTTTCAGATCACTGGCCATGATTGATAATATTTATTGTAACCATAGTTCAATTAGACACAACGCAAAGAGACAGCGAATTGGGAATACATGCTACGCGAGCGGAGATAAAATTAAACTATATAAAGAAATAGTTAGGACATGATTAATATTATCATTCACGGGATTCTGAAATTGGAGAAAAAGGCAAACGCAAAACGAAGGTAGTATATCCGGTCCCGGGATAGTTCGATTCCAAACATAGCGATTTTGATTTGCATAGAATTATCTTGCCTCGGTTTGGCGATGGATCGTTGGCCCGAAGAACATTTTATATGGGCTTTGTGGATCCTCACCTAAGAAATAATCGTTCCATGCGTTCAGAAACTCGTCGCTGCTTATTTTTCCATCTTTGTTCGTATCGATTATCTGGCAAAATTTAGAAACATTCCACATGTGATTATACAAAGTAGAAAGATAAGATAGGCTTGACACAAATTGACCCGCTCATTTCAGGCTCGATGAAGGTCAACGTTTAAACCTAAAAAAGTTGCTTTCACAAGCAAGTTTCACTAGATCATGCTTCCTAGCCTGAATATCCTTTATTCTAACAGAATATACCGAAAGCTTTGGGAACTGGCTATGATCAAAATATATTTGTTTCAACTAACTTTTATTCAAAGATTGGATTGACTGGAAATGACAATTTTATTGAAAAATGAGAACTCACTACTTGATGTAAAATTTTAGATCTGGAATAAATGTTAATATATTTTTACCTAAGTATATTAAAAATATCAGCAGGTCGTCAGAAGCATTATCGCGATGTTACTGACCTTGTTCCACTTTGAACAATATGACGAGCGACACAGATTACATTTTCAATGATACTGACGACAATAACAAGATAAATTTAATAATGCATCTTCTATATTCCACCTAAAATTACATCGTTTAAAAATCCGTGTTTGCATCCGGTTTCGTGATGTTTGCACTGATCTGGTGGGAAAGTACAATCAGGATCCGCATGTTTTGCAATATTGCTATGTAGTGTGGGTTTGGGAGACAGTTGTGCCAGGTGATCAACTAGATGATACGAGAGACCAAGCCCACCGAGACAGAGAACAGAACAACACAGGATGGTTATGAAATGACCAAGCCGGGAGTCAGGACACAGGTTCACAGGTCCTAGAGCTGGACAGCGCCAGTGTTTATATAGAGAACACAACGGGGTGTGCGAAGTAAGCGGTAAGGACATTGAAGCGCAAGGTTAGCACGTGTCACAGCATGCATCCGCAATGTTCGGATAAGGACATTACCAAGGTCGCACGTGTCATGGGTGAGGACTCCTCACCCAACAAATATAGAAATAGAACATTTTGCTTAAAGATTAAGCAAAAAGTTTGATCTAATATTACGTGTTTAGTTTACAGTTTATTTTACAAAAGATAAATTATATCCTAAATAACTATGAAATATAAAACACTCAAAATTATCTTGGTATGATGCGTGTAAGCGCAAGGCTGATCCAGACAAAGTGCCGCACAGTCAGAGAGTGCACGTGGGCGGATGCTCTCAGGTTGCCCAAGGATTAGACAGATATGAGAAAGGAAACAGAGAATATAGATGGTAGTGAGATTCCAGCGTGTTTCAGCATGCAGCTCACGGCAGTTCGCCAATCAATCAGTACAGAAGTAATGCACGATTGCACATCTGTCATAAATTATAGTTAGATGTCAAAGAATATACTATTCATGTTGAAGCATCGGCAAATGTATATCAGGAGTGCATTGGTTTACATATAATATGTTTATTATTTTTGTAGTAACATAATTTATCCATCTCTCAGATGAAACACGGTTGTTGTGTTTTCAAATTAGTCGGAACGATATATTTCTGGCGATTTTGATCATCATGAAACTGCACACAAGATAACTTGATTGACGCTGTTTAATAGAGTTCATAAAAAGAATCACCATGGTCACATTCAGAATCATAACGTGAATCCTGGTATAGCGCTCGAGACGCCTATGAGCGAACAATGCATTGTGATGCTCATGCAACCTTTACTTACACACCACGATCGTATTCTAGCTCTTTGTCAAAATCAGGTGGAGACAGTTAAATCAGTTTAAATGTGCCTTGAAACATGGTGAAGTGTTAAACAAATGTAATCTTGAATGCCAATGTTGAATAGTGTTGTCACAAAGAACCACGATGCTCAAATACAGAATAGCAAAGTGATTAGTGGTCAAGCGCTCGAGGCACTTGGTCATCAAAATAGATTCACTTTTATGTTCAGCGATCCATTGGATCGAATACCCCAAGTTTTTACACTTGTTAACCATAAATTATGTGCCGCAAAAATTAAAAGCACAACAGTGACATAAAACAACCAAATAAGCTACCGACTTTAGTAGCAATTAATCTTATCCACCACACACGAATGCACACCTGTTCACGCAGTCTGTCTTTAAGAGGTTGCAATTATATCCCAGTTTACGCATGACAGGAAACGGAAAATCAACTATATATATATATTATATATATATATTATATATATATATATATAAAGGATTTTAATATATGATAGATATATATAGATATATATTATTAATATGATAATGATTATATATGATTATTTCAATATTTAATGAGATAAACAAAGTTTTACCATGGAGATCTCGTTCTTTGCTGCGCTTGCTATAGAATATAGGAAGTGATGTTGTTTTTATACTTTATTGAATCTAAGACTTTACCCTCACTTCAGTTAACTAGATGCGGAGATATAAAGTGATATCACCATAGAAATATATGTGTATTCCTTCCCTTACTTTGAACATGCCCTCTGCTTCTTCTCTGCCAACATGCCATGCTTCCTGTAGAATACGGTAAGTTGCTTGACTAATGAAACCGGTGTTCTCTGTTTCCAGCGCTTTGAAAAATGTCCATCCAAATTGATCCACCTCATGACGAAATTCGCCGTTGATCATATCGCGCATGTTGTGGATGAACTCAATTTCTCTAATCTCATCAAGTCGTTCACCTTCGAAATACAGAAAATGATGTAGTAATAATAAACATATTGTTTAATTTGATGATGGTGAATACACTATCAGTGAAATTTCAGCTTAAAATTTCGATGATGTTGCAACTAATATCAACGTGGATAAACTAGTCATACATTCAAATAGCCTTTTTGAATAGAATTAATATTCGAGCATTTGAGCATGCTTTGCTGATTATTGTATTATGTTTGCAACCATCAACTTGCGAAGTTCGTCTGTTGAACCTGGGTAGTTGGAGATAGTTGACCATTATCAATGTATCAGATTTTGCTTTGATAAATGTCATCGAAACAATAATTGGGTTGGTTGTGTTGATGTATGATGGGAATATATGCAGACGCGGATCTTTGTTTAAGTCGATTGGTTGAAACCTATTTACATTTTCTCGTCATATGTGATTGAACAGGTTTGTCGTGACAAAGTTTTTAAACAGTTGCTTGCAAGCTCAACCCGTGTTGACCACTTCTTCATTGTTTTCAGGCTTCCGGATTTTGATCTTACTGTCCTTACCTGTTGAAGTTGAAACGATGGGAACGCATACACAAGAGGATCGTTGATTGATTGTTCATGTTGTAATTTTCTAATGCGTGTAATATAGAGCTAGATGACAACTTCCGAGAAGTATATCGTTCGCCATAATTTGTTGTTTGCTCAAAATAGGGAAAGTTTGCCTAAGTTAGAAAAAATGTAGATAGGGGTCATGTAATTTTATCAACTACTCCAAAAAAATTTTACAAATTAAAATAACATTTTAATATTGTTTTATAACACAATCATCTGGGATTCACGTTATTTGGTAATCACACTCCACGCACCTATATTTTACACGCAATTTCTAGCTGTTTATCGACTTCGGTAAGTGAAGGTAAATATTAAATTACTTGAATCTTGAAACAGTAGTGATGTGGTAAACAATGTTATGTTTTGATGCCTTCCATTATTCGTAATCGTAAAACAATCAAGTATGTCAAAATACAGAATCACATAGCGATTCCCAGTCACGAAAGCCGGAATAGCCAGTTCCGTTTGAAGGCTTACTGAAACCAGTTTTTATTTCTCCATTCAATGACTGTGAACAGCTAATAGCAATCTGTAGGCTGTAAGTGCTGGGAAGGCTAGCACAATATTGCATAGGTCATTCAAGTTTTCTTTATCCTGCATTTGAATGTCTTAATTAGCTGCATGTAGTCGACATAACGGTGAATTAAATTATGTATACATTTATCACTTCTTTATTATTTTAAAAACACACTGAAACAAAACATTACTGATTCTCTCGCTGAGAACGGCAGACAACCAGAAATTAGGTTGGACTATATTTGCGAGAGCGTTACACAACATAGGTTTTTTATCATTAACGCTTGACAAATGTTTGAAACGTTTGTTCATTTGTTTGTTGCTGCCTGGTGACTCATTTCTGCATTAATGTTTTGTGCGCATAACGTAGTATGCAGGTACTCGAAGTTATACTTGAATGCCTTGAGTGCTTGACCACAAATCACTATGTGATTTTGTGTTCGAACAACGTGGTTCGTTGTACGTACCCTATGCAAGATTGGAATTCAAGTATAACATTGTTGACCACTTAGCCACTGCTTTAAGGCTCATTGGACCTAATCTTACTGTCTCCACCCGATGAAAGCTAGAAAACGGTAGTGGAGTGTAATTTCGGGGAATGTGAGCAACACGTCAATTGAGGATCCTGGTAATTGTCAAAACACAAGGTGTCACAATTTCTGGCGACCTAACATCAATTCATTAATTCAATGTTAGACAAATCCAAGATATTTAGCTATATTTTACGCATTTCGTTTGCATCTATTAGGCATTAGACATACAGTGATTGTTCACTGAACATCACAATATAATTTAAGTCAGTATATGAACTGTTTTTGTCATTATTTGTGTTTAACAAAACTTAGTTTCCAGTTTTAACAGAATCTGTTAAAAAGAACAATCATACTGCAAGATTCGTTCGAAACTCTACATATTCCGCAGTTTCTATTTATAAATATTCCTTTATTACATTCACAACCAAATTATAATGATCAATAGGAGCATATTTCGATAAAAAATAAATGCAATAATATCTTTTCATTGTGCAATGTCTTAATGCCTAAAACGGTTAAACCTGCTGAAAAAATTGTATCATCGTCTCAGAAGAAATGTTGCGGTGAATTTCGTAGAATTTAGAGCATATTGTGGCTGGACAAAGAAGCAAATGTAAAAGTTCATTAAAAAACCTGGTCCACAGATCAATCCCACTTACAAGACTGCTCCGCCTACGCTGAGTCAGTAATGTGTTCAGAATTGAAAGTGCTCGTATTCCAAACTTTATGCTGAGCCGATTTCCTAAAGTCCAACATTTGGCAACCACAGGTTTGCAATAGAAATATGAAACGTTTTGACATCGACCGTACGATTTGCGAGAACATACTCTTGACGCAATATGTAACGCAAAATTTCCAACCGGGGGAAGGGCCCTCGGTAGATCGCACCATCAGAGTACCACCGTTTGGCCTAGGATTACCTAGGGCAGTGAGCGCTTTGGGATAGGTTATTTAAATAGAATTAAACTGTTTATTCTTTCAAATCGCTAAGAAGCATGAAGACGTAATGCGCTTGTCAATCTCGTCCGTGGTCGAAATCGATCGAAAGAGGCGAAAAACAGTTTCATGTATGATTTATGCGGATATATCACATGTTACCATTAGTATATATATGAAATTTCTAATATTATTGAAGAAAAGTATCATGATCATAACAATTCAGAGATCGATTCATATGTAGTACACGTATTGTCTCAGACAGGTTTGAATTGTGAGATTTTTACCGGGTTTTTATACGGGTTGAAAACCGTCTGAATATATTGCTTCAGCAATAAATTTACTTTGTTTATTTGGAATTTTGTGCACTTCTTTCACGAAGAAAGTTAATGGATTTAGTGTCAGTGTTTAAAGAAAAACATGGAATTTTGACTGAGGTTTAAATTCGAAGTATTGAGCATACGCGAGCAACTGCACGTGAGACACCAATGTACTCAATATTACCCTTCAACCATTAATGGGGGTAACGGAACCTAACCTTAATCTCTTTCAAAAGAGCATCATGACGTGCGGTTGGACCAGTTTTCACCTCCGATATTTTTGTATATAACGTTGATGGTTTTCATCGAATCGGTTTGATTTTTAGATATCTCTCTGAAAGTTTGCTACGACGGATTTACTCATATAAGAATGATCCATCTACGAAGTGTCGTTCTTTGTGTGTCACCGGTGGATATTGTGCAGTTTGTTTGTTTATTTGAATCTATTTTGTGTTCCTGTTGTAGGATTGATCCATCCCGGTTTATCACTGTCGGGAACTACTCGGAGAAATACTCAACGTTAAATCAATTTCATATCAATATTATCAACTGGAGGCTTACACATTCTCGCCTATATCGGGTAACGAAATATATTCTTACAACTCGTCACTTTCCGTCAACTTCAGACGATACCACCCAAACCAACCCCAGCCGTATCGATTTTTCTATGATTTGTGTTTTTCGTTTAACCCGTTAACATGAAACGATCTGATGTTCGCGAAACATGCGTCATCTGTAAGAAAGTCATCAGTGGTTAGATTAAATCTGTCTCGTGTCGCAAATTTTCCCACACGTTTCACGCAAAATGTGACAAATCATTGACGCGGGAGGCGATATCGATCCTGAATGGCGAAAACATCCCGGGTGTAGGGTACGTGTGGAAAAAAGGGTCGAACTAAACCAAACTCAGATTTAGCTGCTCGAAAAACCGTCCAGCAAAGCAACCTTGATCATCGGACGCTTAGATTAGAGCTCGGCATACCAACGTTGAAGGCATCGGTAGAGACTCTGATAACCGCTCAAAATTCTCAGTTTGCCAGTATATTTTTCGATGAATCGGGAACCACTGACGTTAATACCAGTCAGATTGAAGCGTCATTTTCGCAGATCATTCAACACGAAGGTTCAGCTGTTGTATACGTGAAGGAGAGTCTTGGTGTGCGTTCTTTTTATCAAGACGCCATCTTTACAAATGCGAATGTTAAAGGCCTCTCTGCCTAAAACTTCCCTACTCCGCATTTGAAGTTTCTGCGAAGCCCTCAGGTTCGAAACCAAAATCACGGTGCAAAATACTCCTAAAGTGGACACGATAGGTATTCGATCTAAGACAGTTGAATTGCCCCACAACCAGCGAAAGCGGCAGGCACACAGTGTACATTCGCTACATGGACTAACCGTAATTTGCACCAACGTGAAGTAAACGTGTGGCACCTTATTAAGGGACAGACTAAAGCCCGATAAAAAAGAACGTAAAAGTTTGTGCAGCAGCATGGACTTGGAGCCAGTCGAACCACTATCATTGATACGACTGAATCATAAAGCTAGTTTATCAAATCTGCCCAGTCAAGACTGTTTAAAATCACGGTAAACTCTGAAATGGATCTAGAATACATCCTAATATTCGCTCTTCTCATGCGATGGGAGCGTTTGGAGACAATTGCGAAGATCCTCGCTGATGTGCCCAGATGGGAAGGGGCCTGAAACGCTCAACAACAAGCCCAAACGAAGACCTGAGACTCCCAAAAGTTCAATCATTTTCAGAGTCAAAGAATCTGAAGAAACAACTGATAAAGCAGTGCAGCGCAAACACGATCAGCTGCAAATGAAATTCGTCAGTTACATAATTCGCTTGCATGATGTAGCTGTGATGGACACGTTCCGCATCCCCGAATCTACAAATTATATGATCATTGGTACTAAACTCCTTAAAATAACGATCATCTGTAAAGATATGTTGAACATGGTCAAAATTCGTTGGGACAGATAGATACAACACAAAGACTAATTAAGAAACTACCAAATTATCCAGTAGTTGACCTGTCAGAAATAAAAGCAGCCGACACTAAAGATCACTTTATTACAACAGTACAACCTCAAAACGGTCAGGCATTCTTTCAAGCAAAACCTTCAAATGCCGACTCTGGAGAAGTCAGCCTAACTGATGTTCTGGACTCCGCTAGAATCCTTTCCGACACCCCATCCTTGTGGAGAAATACTACTATAAAATGTCTCTAAACCAACGCACAATGTATGGGAATAAAATCAATGAGCGCCGTACAGTTTTTTCGAAATTTTCACCAGACATCATCGCCGTAACGGAAACGTGGCTACAGACTCACTAAACAAATTGTGAACTAAAATTATCCGACCTGTCACTTATTCGTCATGAACGTGAAACGGGAGGAACAGAAGTAGCTATGTATTATAGCCAAACCTTCTGTGCCGTGAGATTACGGATCCAGACATCGTGTTATGGGATACACTCGGGTGCTCGGTTCGATTAGATAAAAGTGAAGACTGCGTTTTGGGAGTAGTATATCGCCCATCGTCTGCACAGGAAACTTACAATCTGGCCCTACTGGATAAAATTCGCATGGTTACTTCTAGATTCACTTGTGGATTTTTTTGATTATGGGTGATTTCAAATTACCGAATCTGCAGAGCAGTACCATTTACCCAGAACACTCCCTCGAGCGCGCATTCAGTGAGTTGTTTGACGATATTCCTCTTTATAACCACATTACATTTAATACCCGATACCGCGAAACCGAATTACCATCACTCTTGGATCTCGTACTGAAAAGCAATGAATACGTCATTGATAACGTCCACTGGGACTAAGTGATCACGTCGTCATCAAGTTTGACTATCTCTCTGAAGCTGTAAGAACAAATGACGCCCGTAAATCAGTTAGACGGATCAACATTATGACTTTGAGTGATGCTCTTGAAAATGAGATTAACTGTCAACCAGAAACCAGCAAAGTACATGAGTTTTGGGTATGGCTAATATCTAATCTCAAGAATTCGATCGAAGTGAGCTCCGAATTTGTCCTCAGGAACGCAAGAAAATACCTCGAATTTAAACTAAAAAGCCAAACTTAGCGACACCATCGACAAAACCCACCACTAGAGACATGATAATCGTTTATTTTAGTACGGAAAAAGTAAACGAATTTGTCATCCAAGACAAGTTGTAATTCCAATAAAAGATATCACGCATGACGGAGCTCAACCCCAAAACATTTTATCGTATGGTTAGCGATCAAGCTTAAGTGAAACCTGGAGTAGGTTCGTGAACATGTCAGCCAGATAAGCAACAACTGCATCAGAAAGTGTTGAAGCATTAGCCACGTTATATTCATCTTGTTTTAGCCCGAGAAAATATGAAATAAACATCCTAAATCCAAACATCTCACCCACGGGTGCCAAAAGTGAAATTAATGTCGAGTCGAAACACATTATTTAAACTAAAAACCGGAAAGTCTTATGGGGCCGACGGAATAACCCCGTTTATATTGAAGCAAGTGCAAATTCGCTATAAAAACCACTCACATACCTCTTAAAAAAACATTGACAAATGGAGGGATTCCTACAGATTGGAAACACGGAATAACTTCTCCTATTTATAATGGTGGAATTCGCTTCGATGTTTTTAATTACTGACCCGTTCTCTGTTACCTGTGATTTTGAAATTATTTGAGCGTCTCATTGTTGAAGATTTAACGAAAATATGAAAATATTAAGTTACTTTCATAAAACAGCATGGGTTTAGACGGAATTATTCCTGTTTATCTAATTTGGTGATAACACTGGATGATTGGGTACAAGCGGTTGATAAAGTGCAAGCAATACACTACTGCTACCTAGACATCTCCACAGCATTTGATCGTGTTAACCATTCCCTACTACTGCAGAAGCTTGAAAGGCTTGGTATCACTGGAAAGTTGTTGAATTGGATAAATGATTACAAAACAAATCACACTACCCCGGCACGTGTTGACGGCGAATTATCAAAACCCATCGGAGCAACTTGCGGAGTTCCCCAAGATTCAGTCCTTGGTCCGATCCTCTTTCTTGTTCATGTTAGCAAAACAACGTAACTTTTTTGATATAACACTTCGATATTTGTCGACGACATAAATATACGGGGTTGCATCTGTAGCCCACAGTTATCTTGATACGCTTCACAGCATGTCGTTGAAAAACAAACTACCTTTTGTCTTCAACAAATGCAGGCTCATGAATGTGGGGAATCGAGTAGAGTTCATATATAATATAGATTCGCATGTCCTTAAAAATGGCAGTGAAGAACAAGATTTGGGTGTCTGGAAATGCTTTAGTTTAAAAACCTCACTTCACAATAACACTGTCTTTACAACGGCAACACAAGCTCTTAATCTACTCAAACGGGTATTTGGGACATTTTTCATAAAGATATTACCAAAGATCATGAATACATACTTGAGGCCAGTCATGGAATACGGTGTGTAGTCGTGGTCTCCCTGGCTCAAGAAGAATGTCGAATTGATGCATCGAATCTATCACTGCTCAAAAAAATAATTCTGAGCATCCGGAAACAGTCATATAAAATGATAACTCAACTGAATGTGTTCGACTTTCTCTATTGACGAATGATAGGAGACCTTATCCAACATACAAAATATTCCATACCCCAAACTATCAATTATAGGATTTATTTACGCGAAGGGATATGAGAAATTATCGGACCTATGAATATTTGCTGGTAGTACCTAATTCCCACCGGTACTGTAGAAAGTATTTTTATTCTGTCCGTGTCTGTTTTAATTGGAACATTTTACCTTCAACCGTTGCTCACTCCACTAGATTGCATGAATTTAAATCCAAATTAGACGAATTGTTATCGAATTATTCGTTTGTCGAATACTTATAAGCTGTTTAATATAATTCGTTATCTTGCTTCATACACGTACATTTCAATTTTTACCAACATATATTTATTGTTTAGCTTGTTGCTTTTTAATTGATTGAATTAATTCTTGTTGATAAAAAACAAGCGAAATACGTACAGTAGTGTAAGTGTGTGGATTTGGGCTTCCAGTAGCGGCTTCATATTCGATTCGCATTCGTATGTTCCTATGTGATTGAACAGGTTGGTCGTACCAACCTGTATATATACATATATATCCCGAAGTATTTTTTATTCATTTTTATGATAGCAAATTTTGTTTTGTTTTTCTTACGCGCGGATCAATACAAATATAAATTAACATAATTTATTTATTTATTTATTTCAAGAGACTGATAATCAGATTGACAAAGATAAAGTATTTTGTGACGGATACACACTGAAAATCTGTCAATCGAACAAGGAGATGTCCCGAAAGTAGATTTCTTATGGGAAAATTCCGGATTGCTATCTTTCCCAAAGCAACGCATTTTTCCAATAAATTAAATTTTTGCTATCGGAATCGCAACACTTTTGTGTGTGATAAAACAGAAGTCTAAACAATTTGTATTACGCAATGCCTTCGATTGAATGTTCCCGATATCTTAATATATATGCCAAATTATAGCGTGAATTAAAATTGATCTAGTGTAAAATTTCGTTACATTAGTCCTGAAAATTTTTCAAGCTGTCTTCAAGAGGCAATCACGATGTGCATTTCTTTTATATAAAGATTGTACACCGTTAATCCTAATCGCAATTTACAAAACAATTCAACATAAAAGTTACCAAGGAAATTTAATGTTGTATTTCTACGAAATGTAATACAATGTCTCTTATTAAACACCTTCGGTATAACAAGATAATTTCTGTTCCTCTCATAGCATTCGTGTCAGTTTTAAAATTTGTGTGCAAATTGGGGGATATATACATCCGCTAGCCTCTTTTCTTCAAAGAATAGATAAACTGTTAATAGTGCATCCTTGTGGTCCAAGATTTGTAAAGACACGAAAGTTTGAAAGATACAAGGTTAAATCACAATGCATTACTTATAGTGATGTGATTAACAATTAATTGAATTAAGAAGACGAACTTGATGAGAATTTAGGATACCTTATTGTTTAAAAATACTCACTAATAAACTTATAACACAAATTTTCTATAAAGAGCGAAGATGTAGTTATTAAAAATCGTCTCTAAATTCCACTTCCACTTTTGGAAATATAATTGTTCTTTAGCTGAACCTAAAAAAATGTATGAAACTAGTCATTTCATTTTCTAGATTGCATTCATTCCGTCAGCTTGTTTCAACTTTACTTGGGCTGTATCCGCCAAGGATTCAAATATCATAACACAGAAATTTTATACTCGTGGTAACAATTAGTTTAGTGAAACCAACAGATGCTTACGTATATGGATTAAAAGCATTCCTTGAGAATTAGAGAGGGATTTAGAGCGCATGTTTGACATATAATCATCGAGCGTTCCGTGTGGAAACCACAACAGATTCATGTGATAGGATTTTTTAGGCGAGGCATTCCAAGTGTAAGCGATTTTAAACGAAAAATTATTCCTATGGCCTTGAAATTGAGAATGTGGAATGGTATGAATCGTCGAATGGTTATTAGTTTTAAAACCACTCGGAGTTTTGAACATTGGTTGACAATGTGAATTTTGGTGTTAAAAATTTCAAAGATGGGTTCGATGTGTTAGATTTTGTAGTTGGAGTTGCACAATCAGTCGTAGAATGACAGATATTTTAACACGAGACCAATTTTTTAACAGGAAGATAAATCCTGTTGTGGATTTCAATCTCTTAGCGTGGCCTCAGTATCCATACTCATGTGAATTATTTCATAACAGAAGGCACATTCGCTGAGATTACACTGGTAATGTTTCGGAGCTGGAACACCTGAATTTTCCTTTATTATAAACCTATCATACGGCTTGTTTTGTTATGAACAATAATACAATGGTGATTTAGCATAAAGCTAAGCAACACCAAAATATCTATATCTTTTTCCGTGGTAGTCCGGACGAGATATTGCATGCAAAGCTGATAAGTGTGATAAAGATAATAAAGGGCAACGCTCTACGCATGACAAGCGGCAAAAGTTGCACATAATTCGCAGTAATTCGAATCAGTCGGCAACTAGCATAACAAGCTCATATATTTGTAATCTTTGTCCACTTACAAATGATGACCTCCAAAATATCCCTTCTATATTCTGAAAACAGATGCGATTCAAGCGCCTTATCTAAATCATAAACATTCACGTTGTTTCGTAAGCTGTGATTATCTGGATGAGATAATCATGACTGGCGTAAACCGCAGCTTTGGAAACATTATTATAACATACATTACCATTACCTTTATTAAACACTCTTGTACAATCCTGCTAATTAGTAAGTAATTTCAACATTCAACATCGACTTATCAGGAAGCTGTGCTGTGCAAAATACAGAGTATATTGTCATTCGAAATGCTCTTGTATGCGCTGAGACACATCACGTCAAAACTACGTCAAATAATGTCAAATCCCCCCAGTTGACCGTATTTAAAATGCTATCGCCTATGTAGGCGTCCGTGATCAACGCTGCTTACATCTGACATTAAATGATCCCGAAGTTTAAAAAATCATTTTTAAGTTGCTCTAAAATTAAGATTCTAATTCATGTCAGAAGCTCTTGTCATTTCAATCAAACGCTTCTCAGTTTTACGAAAGATAGAAAACTGTGGTCGCGATTGTGTGGCTTAAAAATAGAATTTGCGTCAATTTGGAAACAGAATCTGATAACTTATAGGAATAAATCCATGACACGGTAGCTTCAACCACATACGGTCAGTATTTTGCACCACATTAACTCCACGCATGGAAGTAAAAACATTGGTTCATTTATTACGCAGTGAATTTACGTGTGAGGGGAACATTGCTGTGTCTAGCGATGCACCCGACGGAGCTATTTTCAGAACCATATTTCGGCTAACATTGACGTCATCGACATCAGACGTTGGTTGCAAAACGTTTGAGTATACGAAGCTAATTCACATGCATTTCCATCACACTCACACATTCCCTGTCAAGTTTCCTGCTGTTTGCACTCACCAGGAAGGGACAGTATGATCAGGGCCGGCATGCGCTTGTTTGAATATACAGTTTAGATTCACATAGGTTACATGCGTTAGGAATTTTAATCGAAACTAATTGAATTGAAACTAATTGCTATATTTCTCGCCAGTAAAGTGATCTTTGACAGATCCGTCCCATTGACTTTGTAGTTGGCTCACCTGAGCAATGAGTTAACCACCTCTAACTAATCGAGATTTTGCCATCTACGACAAATAGCCACTCTGTCAAACCACGTTGATTCGATGTGCGTGATGCTGTGGTATCAACGATTTTCTAATGTCACATATTAGGTAATTATTATATGCAGTGTCGAAGCACATTAGTCAGATCAGGACGGCTATTTTCAGATCTCGGATATTTAAATGATTGGAGTAAGAAGTTCAATGAAAACAACAGCACGATGAGGTTTACGGAGTAAAGGATAAAATCTTACAATACATAATGTAGATGTCACACAGGACATGGTACGCCATATATTCGCTAGCATTACAATTAAGAAAACGAAAACCTATTTAGAGCGAATGATTTGTTTGGTAAATCAATCCATGTGCAACAAATTCTAACCGATATATTAACGAAGTAAATCGCGTTGAGTATTTTGAATGCCTAAAGCCTTCGAAAGTTTGCATGTTCGAGTGAGATCTTGGGTTTTAGTATATGTTTTGAAGTGATGATTTTCGTTGAGATTAATTTTAAATGCGTTCATAATGCTATTCCATTGAGTAAAAGCTTGTAGATTTAGTTTTGATATCAAGGAAAACGTAGTTTGCTAAAGACTACGCCTGTTAAAGAGAAAGACATTGAAAACATCCCACCGAATTCGCATTAGCTCCAAAAACTAAACAATAAAACTATCTCATATTTGCCGAACTAGATTAGTGGGAAAAGCAATAACACCACATTGTGAGGATGAAGCCGCATCATACAGTTTTATTTTGCACAACGTTCCTGAATGTGCCGAGATTTCATCGGCCTAAAGATTAACGATGTCGACCGCGAAATATAAGACACAGATTGGTGTAGCGTTAAACAGGAATCACTAAACGAATCATCGTTATAATCTCTTGCCCATTTACCTTGACGGATGCACGAAACCAGAATTTTATAGAGATCATACACTACGCGAGAGAAATGCGAAGCTCCTAATTACTTCAACATTCCAATCACTTTGCGAGATAAGATCATGCTCTCCCCTAATTGGATTACAAATTCCAAACTTATCCATATGCTTCCACTGTATACCTATGTTTCCGACTTCAATCACATCAGGGGAACGCAAGCGCCGCCATTTTATTCCGTACTTTTTAGGCAAGGACCTTTAGGAGAATTGGCTGCATTGCTCCCATCGCTTAGAGTGATCATCCCGAGGTCGTTTTCCAATATTTGTGCAACGCAAGACGGCGAAGTAACTTCGAGAAAATACTTATGTATATCGATTATTAGTGCTTGCGTTTAAGCTAGCAATCGACCAAAAATCATGTCTATCTCAAAAAAGAAACCTATTGTTCCACACCCACAGCAAGGCCTTATTAATTCATGTATCAAAATTTGCTATTTATTAATGAAAAACGAGCGACTATCGATTTTGTTGCACAGAATCACAAATTCTTGCATGAGAAAAATCTATTTGAGTTAAAGCACGCACGAGGTAATGCATTCTGTGTTCATTTGACAGATTCGAGAACAAAGTGAACGTTTCGTTAAAGGAAGTCAAGCAACGTTTTAATAAAAGCAGGTCTGTCAACATGAAATTAAACCCCAAATAGCTATATATGTACTTGACGCTTGATCCACCGTTCAACCACACGTGTTCCATGTGGTTATTGAAGGTGGATTAACCGTCTCGGCTTACAAAATATCTGTTGCTCAATCTCACTTCTGTGCGACATCTATCAGTCTCTTAAAAATCTCATCGACAGATAAATTAGTGGCATCAACCGAAACGTGAATAATTACTGAAGTCGAAATCGATTCAGAGATTCAGCAAAAACACGTATGAACCTCAATTTTACCTCGGGAAGAAAATGAATCACACTCCCAATCTAAATTCTTGTAAACGGAAGTCGAGAGTATCATCGAGCAAGTTGTTTAAACATTCTCTGATCAAAGGAGTGGTACCATCCGTCTTGAACACTGGGTTTCTTCGCCTATTTACAAGTGTTAAAGTTGTTCAGATCCTGCGAACTACCTGCTTGTCACCCAAATATATGAGATAAATTCAAGTTCTAGTACGCATACATACGAAGAAATTTGTTCATCACCCGCAATCACGAAATTTATTATTTGCAGCGCATCATTGTTTGCGACAATCTCGCTCATGCTTGAAAAACTTGCTGACGGTGCTAACCGGTTTGAACCAATCGATTAAAAAGAAGATAGTCTAATAGCTTGCTACCCGGAAATGACGCAATCTTCTCAACAATTTGACCACTATCGACTAATGCGAAAACTGCAGTATATGGGGATCAGTGTCTACCGTCGGAGATCCACTAAGACACTTGTTTTAAGTGTGTGATGCGAACGTATACAACCGTGAACTATGACTTGCTTCGAGCTCTTGATACTGCAAATCGATGGGATTTCCTTGAACTCAAATCAGCTAAGGAAATCTCGGAAACTTTTAACAGCCAACTCCATATTATCATTGATTTATCATTAAAGGTAAAAATAATATTCAGCAAACAACGTCCAAAAAGCCTTTCAGTAGCAGTACTCGGAAATGGATGAGTAAGCGTGGCAATGCCTTGTACAAATACTTGGACGATCCGTATGGGCTAACTTGGTGGAACTACACCCATTTGCGAAGTGTGTCTGCCACAATTGAAATGTTAAAAAACATTACCAAGTTAGTCTAGTCTACAAATTTAATATGAATCCCAAAGAATTGTACAAACACGTCAAAGACCACCGGAATGTTAAAATTGGAATACCGCCACTAGCCTCTGCTACTGGCATAATAACATCGTTTAAAGTTTGTGCAAACGTTTCTCGACAAAAATTTGCCTCAGTAATATCACAAGTGTCGTCACATGGACAGTGTTTAAACTCTGACAGCTGCCGCCTGTCAATTCATCACGGGGTGGAATTTACCCCCAACGTTGTTCAAACAAAATTAATGACGACGACCAAAACTGGTTCACCCGGTATAGATAATATACACCCAAACCATTTGTATAATCTGTCATCGAATTGGCAATACCGACGTCTGACTTGTTCAGGATAATGTTGGAACAGAGCTTTGTGCCAGAAATTTGAAAACTGCCCTGATTAGTCCTATCTACAAGGATGGCGAGAGAAAAAATCCGTTAAACACTCGTCTGATAGCTTTATTACCAGTGCTATCAAAAGTAATGGAGTCCATCATAGCCGACGCATTGCGGAATCACTTTGAGATTAATAATTTAATCTCCGAAGCACAGCATGGATTCAGGAAAAAATGATCTTGTTTGACAAACTTGTTATTATCAAAATAAGCTTGGTCTGAGCTACTGGGTGCGGGCAACTCCGTGGACGTGATTTATATCGATTTTTCAAAAGCTTTTAATCGCTTCAATCACGAAATACTTTCGTCTAAACTATTCACCTACGGAGTACAGGGTAAACTCCATGCATGGATTAAACAATGGTTAATATCCCGTGAGATGTACGTGAGAGTCAAGAATGAACTTTTCGAGTCAATTAAAGTCGCCCGTGGTGTCCCACAAGGATCAGCTCACGGACTGCTTTTGCTTTTAATATATATAAACAACTTGCCTATTATATTGCAGTCGTCGGTGCTTATTTTCGTTGATGGCGCAAAGCTTCGGAGCAAGGAGCCGACACGCAGAACCTGCAACGAGATCTCGGTCTGATTTACACCTGGTCCATAGACAACGAAAAGCCACTGAATGTTTCGAAATGCAGACTATTGTCGCTGAACAGCAATTTGAGCAAAGACTATTATCTATTATTAAACCAGCCTCCTCCAAAAAAATATTTAGGCGTGATTATCCAGTCTGAATAGGAAACTCAATGCAATGTCGAGTCGCTGCTAGCAAAGTTGAAAGCAACTTGGGTCTGCTCAGAAGATTCCTAGGTTCACTTGACGCCAAAATTATCTGCAAATTGATTTTAACCTACATCCGTCGTCATTTCGAATATGCTATACCGGCATGGGATCCTTGGTTGGAAAAAGATACTCAGCTATTTTAAACTCCACAGCGCAGAGCGACAAAACTCGTGCTGGGACTTTTTTATTATCTGTACCAAATGAGACTTACCCACTCACGTGGTACAATCTGGAACCACTGAGGTTTTCAAGAAATCATTAGATGTTCACATGGACAACTATGTTTTTTTTACGTTTGACAATAATCTCTGACAATATTTTGATACTTTTTTATCCGAATCCATGTACACTTTTGCGGGCCTTGTAAAGCATAGCTTTTTACCCGCATATAATCTATGAATAAATCTTATACTCACGGTAATCCTTTACGAGGACGTTTTGTCCGATCATACATTTTCCAGGTTTTGCACCGTGATGTCTATTGTATTGTGCTTCCATTACATGATTTTTATCATCATACCGCAATCTATTGGGTCGCATGAGATCGAATATTGTTCGGGTGATATGGCTTCAAGTACGTTGGGGTCAGGTGTGATTCAGCAGACTAGCAAGAAATTCTGCAGAACGTCTTCCCTATTCCCTATGTATGATGCCACCTTTGTACCTCCGCCAACTGGATTTATGATATTCAAATAGATTTTGGAGTACGGCGTATTCTAATGTTGCCTCTCAAAATTGGCCAACTGTTACCGGTAGCTTCATCGTGGTGGTGGAAAGCAAAAATCTGACGTCAGCACCTAGAGTTATCTGGGACACCGTGTCTTGTTCTACGATATTTGATGCGTCCGGTCGTCGACCCTAACGATCAATACTAAATCCGAGATATCGTATAGATTCCATGAATCCATATTTGTTTATGCGTTTGACAACTTCCTCTATACGATCACGTAGATCATCCACATTCGATCCGACTATGATTATATCATCGAGGTGAGCAGTAGCACAGGGTTAACCGTGTGGAATGGTATCTATGATCTCTTGTAAAATAGCATGTCATGACACCAAACGGTAAGCGTTGGTACTGGAAGAGCACACCGCGAGTGTTGATGGTTTGTAATTCTATTAATTTTTCCGAGACCTCAATCTGGAGGCAGGCTTCCGATAGGTTCACTTTTGCAAAACACTAACCAAATTCATTCCAGCGAAGAGATCCTCATAAAGAGGTAGTGGGTATTGATGTTCCGCCAAGGATGCAATAAGACCAGTCGAATAATCCGCACAGACTCTCAGACTGCCATTCAGTTTTTAAACGATCACAACAGGCAGTTTGCAGTCTGTAAATTCATTATCGACGCTTTCCAAAAGAGCGTAGGTTACGGAGCGTTTGGGGCGAAAAGTTGGGTTCGCATCCCGTATCAAAATTTTCCAGCCAATCCAGACCAATGAGATTTACGTTTGGATGTTTTGTCACGCAAGAAACACCTTGAAGTTGTGTGTCTACGAAGACAATACGCAGGCTATCTGACCGAAGAGATTAAACCTTCCTCAAGATGCGCTGCGTGCAACATGACTGGTGGTATTGCTGTTTGATTTACCAACCGATCGCCAAGTGTCTTCCGATTTTATAGTTTCGTCGGAGGAATTGTCAACTTAAAAGCGGGTGGGCCTACCCCTTAGGGTCACAGTAAGATAGTTACGTCGATTTCTCACACCTCCGTGGAAGATAGCGAAGACAAGATAGGACTGATAGTGATTGAATACATGTTCTTTATTAAAATCGTACGCCCGGTAGTAATTTTCTTGGTTCCTTTCTGTTGCAATAACGCGAAAAATGCTATTTACCAAATTGTCATCACTTGGGTGGGGGATTGGCGTCGTGAATGCCTCCTTGTTCAATCTAACGGCTACTTTGGTGTTTGATCGCTAACACCACCGGCTCTTTCTGGCATGGTTGTTTTGACCAACGCAATATCATGCTTGAATTTTAGCAATTTCTGGCATTCCGTTGTGATTGACATCAAGTTGATGTTCAGATCCTAATCTAGTCTAGAAAGTCGTCTTTTGCGAATTTCTTGGACTTTCTCTGACATCACACCACAGACGAATATCAGCGATCGAATCTGGTCTTCAGTCATATCTTTGAACTTGAACAGCCCACATGCTCTATTAACTTTCCCCACACGTCACAAAATCATCACAATAAACATTGACCAATTTCGTGCAATTATATCGCCTATTAAAGAAAGAAGACTTCAAAAAACTTTCGTCTAACAATTTGCTAAAAAGTAAATGAACTTGGGAATTTCGGGAAAATGAAGTTGATACACTTCTCATGTTCCAATCATCCCAGTTTTCTCAGCACCAGTCTCGTTTTCTTACCATCATCAGAGTTGTTCAGATGGGATTGAAAAATATCCTTGAATCTCCTGAGCCAAAATTCGACGGTGAAGCCGCTTTCTGGGTCGTAATTGAATTCGGGGATACTGTTGATGATTGCATCGGCGGCCGGGTTTTGTACATCATTTTTCTTTTCTATGGATATGACACTCAGATTTTTCAAAAGGAGCGCATCAAATGGTCTTGATCTTCTTCAAAATGACGTTGCTGATGCGAAGTATTGAAGTTCAATTCTTCTGATGTGTTTGCCATTTCGTATTGCTGAGTTCTTTTATTCCTTTTGCCAAATTTTTATGATGTTTTAGTCGTCGATGTTGCAGCAGAGACAGTCGATGCGTTCTATCAATCTATGCGTTGTCCTTAACCCGACAATCAGTAAAACAGAACATGACAGGAATTGAACGTTGATAGGAAGTTGAGGTCGAAGCGCCCAGTGAGTGCATTTGACAGTGGACATGGTTTGTATTTATGTGGCAACAACAGAGTGAACGTGTGAGGGTACACCATAATCGTGGGAAAGTGCATAGGGGAAAGACGGGAGTTGGTTGACAATGGCGAGTCTAATAATTTCGTGAAGATGGGGGTTTGATGCGGAGATATAACGTGGCTCACCCAACAGCAATTTCTCTACGTTGCCTACTTCCGTCAAGCAGGTAATCCGGCTTTTTTCATTCGTTAGAAGGGTGCCCTCATAACACCTTGGCTTTAAAAGGATATTCAACTACTTGATAAACTATCCTATCGTGCAACGTAACTGGTATGTTGTTTCCAGAATATGGCCTACGATTATTTAAAGTTATCGTGATCGTGAAGCTATGCGCTTTTTCTTGCCATACCTCCTCAAATATTGAATATTAAGAAGGCTGCTCCTAATAAGAGACTATTTTTAATTAAAAAACATCAAGAAAAATAATGCCTTGAAAATATGAAAATTTTCCCAGTCTATCTATGAAGCACAATAAATCGGTAAATCATTCGAATTCACATAGTCTCTGGGATCTCAGAGACTTTCAAGGATTACTGAAGAGAAAGACATGGGCGTGTGGATTAGCAGTAACCTGAAGTCTTCACGGCAGTGTTCTGTTGTATACAAAAAGTCCTGCCAAAGCATAGGATTGCTCAGAAGGATCTTTGGTCGTTTCTCAAAGCATATACTCCCACATATAATTAACACCTATATCAGACCAACAATGGAGTCTGCTGTTCAAGCATGGTCCCCCTGGTTACAAAAAGGACATGACCTTGCTGCAAAGGGTATACCACCACCCTACAAAACTGGTGACCGGGCTATACAACAGGCCATACAAAGAGCGGATTGCAACTCTAAACCTCTTTGAATTTTCGTACCGCCATCTCAGGGGTGGCTTGATCCTGCTGTTCAACATTCTGCATACAGTGGATCACCCACTTGAACACCTGTTTCATCGGCAAGAATCGGCATCTCAGATCAAATTGTCGAAGGTTTTTCTTTGCTGTCAGAGTTTGTTTTATATGGAACTCCCTGCCCTCATATATCATTTGCGCAACAAGCCTGAACTTGACAAGTATATGTTGACTAAATCCAACCTCGCACCTGAATACACGTGCTGACTATCCATATGGATAGAACATTTGTGTTGATTTTATGCATTCCCTATATTTTTAATCTGCGGTTACTGTAAAGTATTTGCTTTTTGGACCATTAAAACTTTGAATTACTTTGAACTTTGAACTATTTTGAACGTAGCGGATGTTCGAACTGATCAGTCCGGCACGAAATGGCAAAACTAATCAAATCAAATTGACAACCCGAAGAGACACTAGATTCACCTACCAGGATTCGTTTTATCATATAAACTTCAAGCAATTGGCGCTCCATTTTGTTGTGGTGATTCACGATGCCAAGGTTACACCGAACAGGTGCAAGGTAGATAATGGAAACTCAAATTGTCTGGACTGATCTTACTATTCCATGGAACATAAATATTCATTGTGACAGCTTTAACTCGACATGTTGTTGTTGGCCTCCTTCGGTCGATGTCGACCATGGATGTACATCACAAACGCGTGAATGTTCAAGTTTTGCAGCTTTTTGAGTGACTAAACAGTCCGATTCGGGAGGAACAATCTCTCCCGCAGCGCTGGCAACGATAGTCAGAACTCGGTTGTATTGCGTTAGTTGCACGTCGGCGGCGTGATCTGCGTTCAGCTGCCAAGAGCTGTATCTGCTCCTCCCCAGCATGCAGACGACGCTTTACACATAGCCTCCAATGTGAGCGGTCGAGAGCAAGTTCTTCCCAACTCGCCGGGTCAATGCCGGTCACAACTCGACATGTAAACTTCAGATAAACTGAGGTTCGAATAAGTTGTACAAGGATACGGGATTTTTTATTAAATTCTTATTAATTCGATTATGTATAGGATCATGTGAGACCTTCAGTATCAAACATGTGTCATTTTTATAAATCAAACAACGTGTGGCTAAATATGCCCATATATCCGAAGAGATATTTCAAACTTACAAAATAAATGTCGTCATTGTCTAAAGCGTATTTTAAAACGAAGATGCATTGAATAGGATAAGAACTGTAGCGTGTACGGTAAGTAGAATTCACGGTAAAAAGCTCGAATCATTAACTGCTCTGCGTACAAATTCACATAATTTAGGTTTAGGTTTTTAAGCATGCATAATTATAGCGGACTTACCATTCTTATCGATCCCTAAATAACGAACCCACATTTGCATCATCGAACGAATCACAATATCCGATTTCTTTTTGTCTAAATGGCCACGCTGTATGAGAAATTGGCCAATTTGAAGTAACTCATGACATCGAAGTTTTAAACTTTCCGTCACATCTAGTCTCCTGAACATTGCTCGCATTTTTCCCTCCCAAACAGGACCACAATCTAATGTTCCATAGTCCTCCGCGCGTTTGTAGTCCAACAACGGGCCCCATAACCGATTGCAATTGTTTTTCTGATCGTCGCCGAAAAAGAAACTGGACATGACATCGGTAAACTGAGCTTTGCTCATCTTTTGGCCATCTGAATGCATTTTAAACACGACCTCATAATCTCGTTCAATGGATTTCCAACCAGCCATCAAGGTTTTGTACTCAGGTGCTGTGATTTTGCCATCATCATCTTGGTCCATAGCTCCAAACAGCAGATCAACGAACATTTCCCCGAATTGTTCCTTGAATGCACCTTGTACAGCTTTCTGGAGGTTACTCACAAAGGTAGTTTCGTTAATATTTGTCATGGTGGCTGTCTGTTGTTTCACGTGAGCACAGACCACCTTATACCAGAAATGCACAAGTGCTTTGACAATATAATTATTTTTATAGTTCTCCATTTTCGGGTACACAGTGATAATGTGTGTGCCAACATCAAGAATATCATCCAGCATCAAATACCCGTTCCCATGAGAATCCAGCCTTCGAAAGAGAGTTCGCATTTTCCGGGTCCATATTGGACCACCTGGACCGGAAGACATGATTAGAAGAACGAAGCAACTTAAAATGCGAAATCTATGAAAGCCAATGTAGAAATTTGTTTAACCAATAGGAAGTGGGGAACGATTTTCATTGGATTCTGTTTGTGCACAGACTATTGTGCTGATATCCCATTTTTGTGCACCGGTAAGTATAAACAAACCAGGCCTCATAGATATTCACTTGTATCTAATAGATTGGAGGATTTCGTCGGGGATTTTTCTGAAATTGTAAGGCATCAATGCACATATACATGCACTTTTATTTTTGGAGGGAATAGATTACATGAAAGCGAATTGGGATGGGTTATCGATTATTGGACGAAGTGTTTGATAGTGTGGCTGTAGCAATCATAAATATAAAATGGAAATGTTATTCATGGAGAAGCTACAAATCTGTAGCATTATGAAAATGTACGCAAATCTTTTTTAAATTTATTTAGGATTTCATATAGTCGGAAATGTCTGTGACCGATCGGGAATCTATAATCATGAAAAGAAAGTTTGGAATGAATCGGTTAGAGCGTAATTTTTTGGTAACGTTTCGCATCTTACACACAAGCTTCGTCAGACCAATGGTATCAGTATTCGCAGAATCCTAGTTTATATGGCATTTACTTGATCTATACTGAGTTATGTAAGGTAGACATGCGTGATCAAAACAATTGATTACACTCTACACGCTGCGTTAATTCCTTTATAGTTTATTTTGCTTGGAGGTGCGGACAGCGTTCGCTGACCAACTGCTTACCTAATCCGTGTACACATTAAGGGTTATGCACGTTAAACCTAATCCGCTGGAGAACCCAAGGTCATATTGTTGAGACATCCGCCACATACACCTTGTTCACCACATTGGCCCCAGCATTTGCTATTTCAACTTCCTCAACGTGAAGTCTTTACTTATGAGATTTCACACACCGTCTCATCATCTCTACGTTATCAAGGTCCACGCTACGGCCCAAGTCTAGCACGTGTTCAGTTAAGGCAGAATCTTGGATCAGTGATTGATACTCACGGAGACTTCAGAATTGCGTTCTTATTCCTCTTCTATGTTCGATTACCCTCGTACAAAGTTCTCTAGACGTTTCCCAAATGTAAACGCCTGTGCAAGCGTTGCACATGATTTTGTATATGCAGTTAGTCGTACAACCAAATGAATTCACATCTTTGAGTTGCATTAATACGGAGCAGAGCGTTCTACTTCTCTAATACCTGCGTTAATCATAATTCACTTAATTCCTTTCGGAGACAATTTGGACATGCGGTCAAGAAACCGTAGCTCGCCCAACTTTTTCAGTTTTCGGTTGCGGATTTTTAAGTCGGTTCGATTGGCGCTTATCTAAACCATGATCTACAAGTCGACGACTAACTTCTTGATGAGTTCATTTCTTATCTGCAGCATCTGTGTACGGATTGTGATGCCCGTTAAGGATGCGCAGATGTGTACCTCAAAACCGCATCTGTGTCGATTGGCCTACGATATACCATCGTTCTTATCTTGCCTTTGTGTTTTTGCGCTAAAGAGTCCAAGAAGCGAAGTGTCCCTTCAGTAGACTCGCTTTCTTTTGCGCCTGCATTTTCGATTAAAAATTGTCGAGATAACTACGAATCTCTTCTAGTCTGTTTCGCTTTATGTTGTCGAATGTATCGTCGGTGTAGCTATAGTTAGATCATTTGTTGAAAATAACTACCCATCGTTATCTGAGTTTGACTACATCGATCATACAAGCTAGTAACAAATAACTATGAAGTTCAAAGTAAGCATTAGATGTAGTTTTATGAAAGACAGTTTGGGGAAGATGTTTTCATCGAATTTCTTCATTGCCAATAGAAATGTGCTGAAAGAAAGAATCGTTTGTGATCAAAAACGCGCTACGTTTTATATCAGAACGAAGTTTAGTATGGAGAATATGTCAAAATATGCGCTGGAGACAATATGCAATATATGCATCAATTCTGAAATAGTGCAGCACCATCTACGTAGGTTGAACATCCACAAGTCCCCGGGAGCTGACGGAATCACACCTGCAATCCTAAAGTTATGCGGCAATCAATTGTGCGAACCACTTTGTGATTTTGTTTAATCACTCTTTGAGGGAAGGTGTTGTCGTTTATCTGTCAACCTGCGATACCCGCGCTATGAATCAATCGTCCCGTATTAATTTTTTTTCAAAAAGGGGAGGTGTTGTATAGCTAGTGAACGAACTATCGATTAATCACCAATGAAGATCGATTGTGAGTTCAAATTGTTATTTTCGCTCATTGTGTGATATTCACTGACTTGCTCACTTTGTGATGTTCATTAATTCGTCCAATACACGAGTTCGAGTTCGGTTGTGTTTTCTGACTGACGGCTGGGCCAGTGCCATACCCTTACAGTTATAACAGTTTAAATATTTGAGATTAATTTAAACAAAAATTTATTTAGACCTCAAGAGTCGTAACCAGATCGCACCATTCTCAATGCAGCTACAAGCCGAAGGAGCAGACAGATTTTATGAGTACCTGTAGATCAAAGATCTACATAGCAAGGAAAATGGCCGCGAAACTCAGTATATAACGGTAAATGTGATTGATATTAATAGAACGATGAAATACAAATTAATTTAATTTCCATTCAATTCTATGCATCTACCACAAAATCAGTTTGCTTTGGGCATAATGAGTTTGTGATTCAATTATGTACACCTGGGAAAATACAAACGCCTTTTCCAAAAGTTCACAGACTTGTGAACCTGTATTATTGCCGAGAATCCATTTAGAAGTGAAACTGGAGGAAAAGTAAGGAACCGGATTCCTGTAAGGAAGGTAGTACTTTATTCGAATTCGCTTAGTTTTACACATCAAGTGTCAAGCTAATTCTGATGACAATAGAATTGGCAGACGTTCGGAAGTAGCATTGTCTGACCTAAGCTCGGTTCCGTTTCTTTTATTTCATTATAGTTGTCACAATTAACCTTAAACAAACGCTGTATCTTGATTGGAATTTGTTTCGGGACAATCGTGTGTTCATAAATAAAGAAATTGGTGTGTAATCGGTCAGAATAGGTCTGATGTAGCGTCTCTATCAGAAGTGAAACGTTACCGAAAAAATGCTCCATCCGATTGCCCACAAATTTATTTCCGAATTTCAAATACGTTGTGTGTGCAAGTTTGCGCTCTTTTTAATGAATCACTACTTCCGTGTAGGACCGTATCCGGATATTTTGTTCTTCGTTTTAATTATTGGATGAACCATATGGTTTCTAATGTTTAAGCACTCAAGCCACTGTAATACAAGGCTTTCACATTTGAGCTTTTTAAGCATTGGCAACCTGTTGTGGTGTATGGTGCATTCGTTTTTCGTTTTATCGCAATCAGGGTGGATTTGGATGCCGCTCACATGATGTGCACTTTTGACGCACGTCATCGTTGATGACGCGAATGTCATTCTCGCAGATGTGTGTTGTTTATGCGGTGCTTTGTTTGTATGCAAACTAATTGAACGAGACAAATCGGTGCATGGCAAATTGGGTTTTGTAATGCGAAAATAGCTTAGATGCAATCGGTTCAGGCTTCTAACGCAGAGTTGTTTTCAGACAAAGTGTTTAAAGGTAAACAGCAAGCATGATTAAATATTTAGGCTAATGGACTAATGCTGATGGACTGGTGTAATATAATAAAATGCTAACGGAAGTTGAAATGAAGAAACGATCTCAAGTAGGATGGGAGGAGCGGTTTGCTATTGTTGCTTGCCTTCGAAAGTTAAACGATGAAAGCTATTTCGATATGATCGAACGCGATTAGGTTTGAACCATTAATAATGAGATATGTTGAGTCATTTTAGATGGTTTCTTCAGGTGGAAATAAAAATAGTATTGCTTCTACTTGAATTACATGCATAGGAACGTGCTTGTTTTTTCTACATTTAACAAATCATAGTCAATTGCCCGATAGCGTTCAAACAGCCAGACAAATCTTTGTCTTGGGCATCTACACACAATGACACATATACACGTAATACACGCTGGCGAAATGGTAGTCCAGCAATTTTAGAACCCGACTGTCTTTCGCATTTCCGAATGCCAAACGTCTAGCGCAGAAGGTTACCACCGATCGATAAACTGCTGCAAAGGTCATCCTCGCTAGATTAATGATCAACGGCGGCACATGATTGCGTACTAGGCGTAGGAGTACCCATAAACTGCGCTTTCATATCTTTCCACCGAGCCTCTTCGTGTCAACAACAAGAATATTAGCGTTTAAATGGACAATCATTTTCGAGAGAAATCCTGATGAATATCACAGAGGTAAAGAAATAAAATTTGCAGTTATGTAACCCAATATTTGTTTTGCTATTTTACTCTTTTGCAGAGACTGGGACCAACAGGTCGATGGATATCTCCGGTTGCTTTAACACTAATTATACATGACTTGATACACGAGAATGTGTGTTTGGTTGTCACACTTATTTTTTATAAAAAAATGTTGATTATTATTATTATTATTATTTTCATTAATATTTACAACTAGGTATAGTAGAGATGTTGGTGACACAGTTCCAGCAAAGCTCAAACGCGGCAGGTTTCAAACCTTGCACATCAGCGTGAAATTCGCTCGACTTCACCTTTGTCTCTCCTCAGGTGTAGTCTACTAGCTTACCTTAAGTTCCAACTGTAAATCTCATATTTTTTGATGAAATGTGTGATAATCACTTACTTCCTGAAACTGTGATTTTTTCATTGACCCTACGAGTTGTGAAGAAATTACTCTTGACCGCTCACTTTGGAAGCACTGTGAAAGGAGTTAGACCTCCCGGCTGCTAAAAGCACATCACGCCGCCGGCGACCGAGCATTGCCTATTGCTGTGAGCGCTGCAGGAGAGATTGTCACCCCCGAATAGGACAGTTTAGTCTTTCGAATATTATGATGCGTGAAATACTCATGCGTTTGTGATATACATCCATGGTCCATATCGAAGGAAAGTGGCCAACAACGGCTCCATTTAATGCGCATCAGTTACATTGTTCCATTTTTGTATTGACTGCGAATCACATTGATAATTTAGAGAACTCTGTCTGCGTTAACTGTTTAAATTTTTCAAGTACTCTCTGCAGTTCTCAGTCAGCTTTGGATTGGTCAGATGAATGCCATTCAAACGTGATCTCTTTTCATACTAACACCCTTGGTAGAAAGAAGCCTCGGTCTCAAAGTCGAAACATTATCAATAAATTGTTCTCACAGATTCCTTTCTTCATGAAAATGATTACCAGATAAGTTGCAAACATTTGCCATTACGTTGCTAGCCTGAGTGATGTTTAATACTATTAAAGATTTACAGACTTTTTTAATCTGAAATAGTTCTACAATTCACCTTCACGAAACACTCAAATTAATTAGCTTTTTTGAACGTCCAGTAATCAAAATATTTACAAAAGAGCAGGCTTATGAAGTTTTGACAGGAGTATCTTGGAATCAGCCGTATGAAAAATTTTGCCCGAAATTACTTACTTCCTTACTGGCTTGTTTATACATATCACAGATGACAATACGAAATTCTCACCAAAACCAAGATTCTGATTAAATCATTTGAAATCACCCAGCAACGAGTATCCTAAATCCTGCAGTTTAAAAAACGAGAATTAATAGCCGTCAAATAAAGTCCACAGATAACCACGCCGAAAATACCGAAACTCACTTATATTCATTGTTAAACACAGTCTCCACAGACTGAAGCTCAAGGCGCTGTGGAGTTAGCAGAACCGATTGCGAACATACACGAACCACTAAGAAGGTCACAACGCATCCGTTACCCTGTGAATTGGTTGAATGTGAATTTCTACGGCAAAACTCATGTCAACTGTCGATTGGAATATGTTTGTGGCCGATCGTGTATGCATAATGCAAAGAAATTTGAGTGCATTTGTTAGAGTAGTTTTTGGGTAACCTTTCACTTCTGACACAGAAGCTTCTTCAGACCAAGGGTGCTAGTCAGGACAGGGAACATGATTAAATAGTAATTAACCCCCCACCACTGATTTGACCTTACCGCTAAACAGCCTATAGTACGCTCACAGTGCGTCACGTCTCGTAGGAATGACCAGGATCAGTGGTCGATTTTCCTCGTAATATGTATGCACGTCAATCGAATACAAGTGAACACGGCCAAGGTCAGTTGACACAGCCTCCCACATGCGTTAATGTACATAACTAACGCGGCTAAGGTTAAGCAATTTTTGATGAGAAACAGTAGGTATAAGGTGAATAAAAACTATTTACTTTCGCATCAGTACCGAGCCCCAGATTGTGGAGATTTCTGCCCCATCCACCTTATTGACAGCCAGTCGACCTGCCTCGGTAATTTCGACTGCCTCAACATGTAGGTGTTCGCTATACGGTTTAATACCGCGTCTCAATATTGCCACATTTTCTAGATCGACGCTGTTGCCCGTATCTATAACGTGCTCCGCCAAGGCGGAATCACAAATGAAGGATTGATATTCCTTCTTATCCCGGGTCTGTCTCCAGGCACGTTTTCGGTGTTCTTCGATTCCAGTGTGAATTTCTATGGAAGTCTGCCATATGTAAACACCCGAACATTCCTCACAGTTGATTCTGTATATGCTGTTCGTAACGCTAGATATAGATGTCTTATTTTTGAGGTGCATCAGAACCGAACGGGTAGTTTTCCCTTTCTTATAAGTTACGCCGGTAAGCCCCAGGTCACGTCTAATAAAGTGTGCTCGATTAGTGTTCACGCAAATTGTGACAAATCTGTCGTTGGAATCAGTGACTTCAATTAATAATGATAAATTACCAGGCATTTGTTATATATGTAATCCATGCAAAGTCAAACTTTCAAGTCATTTATCAAGAGCTAAAAATTCTGTATCGATTATGGAAAGACGCAAGCTCGCTGTAAAGATGAACCTTAAACGACTTGACGATAAGTTAGTGTCTTCCAAACAATTTGCGTTTAAGGAAACGCATAAGCCAGTTCAAAAAACAGTCCCTAACCCGTCTTACAGAGAAACTGTAACGCCTGAAACACTCATCGATCGAGAAATCAGTGTAATTCACTGCATAACTCTGCACAACCATTATTTCAGCGAAACATATCGGTAGTTAATCGAATCGAAGTGCTAAAGTAACGAAGGATGAGTATAAGCTAAGATAGAAGAGTTCGAACAGCGAAATTCCTGGGCGATAAAAATCGAAGTTTTAACGGTTATTTGCTGTAATCTCATTGAATCTACCGGGCTGTTGCTAAAGCAAAGTGAGGCAGATGAAAAGAGACAGTGAAATGATCTTTACCGAAGTTAAGGTATTACTGCCTTGCCTGCTTCGTTGACCAGATTATTATTCAGACCACCGAAATTATCTCGTGCGAACTTACCCAGGCTATTGCATGTAGTACCAACGTCTGTACTAGAGGTAGAGAATATCTTACTGGCTTCATCGCTTTTAGTTGTAAATGCATCCGTTGTACGAATATTTCCTGATGTTCCGCGAGAAGAAAGACAACTCCGTCGCAGCAATCCAGAACTGGCAAAAGAAGCAATTAATTGCAGACCTGTTCTCGTTCATGGCTTACAAAGCTCGAACGAGGAAGTATCAAATAAACGACTGAAACAAGGCTACAGTGAATGGAGAGTTTTACAAGAGATCTTAGGTTTAGACGGCATAATAACGATTCATGTTATGAGTCTTAAGCCGAAAAAGTGATCTCAACAACCGTTCATCTTAAAATATCATTCCGTAGAAACGAAATGAAGGAAAGGATACTCAAGGCGTGTTACCACCTCTAGGAGTTTTGAATTTTCTCGTAAATTTAGACCAAAATTACGCAAGTTAATGACTCCACAGAACGGCTTATAAGTATATTCCTCGTGGAGTGTGACGCATTATTTCACCTAACAAGTTTCAGTCACGTGAGGCAAATGTTTACATTTCTAAAACCATTAGCAACACCTTACAGTAAACCTTAGTCTCGTCCAAATGATCATTTACGTGAAAATTAAATTTTGGTTTTAGCCATAGAAACGCTTTCTTATCGCGAAAGATGGAGCGCTTCAATGTGCGAATTCGTCCCAACATAATGAAGCATTGGGCGATTACATTACATCGTCTGTTATTAACCGCAGTAAGTATGTGTTTACGTAAACAAGTCACGAACTCTGCATTGTTATTTAGATTTCCGCAACAAATTTTACTCCAATGAACAACACTGTATGACACTCACCTTAACAGGGACAATAAACTTTATAAATCCTTTTACTTGAAATGTTCAATTTATTCATGTCATAATAGATGACATGCAGTAAAATCCTCATTCAACGAAATTCGAAGTTTTATTGGTCCAAAAAGCAAACAATTAATTGCTGTTTGCAGGTTACCATACAAACGATCAAAAAGCAACACTTTGTATCGAACCTGTTTGGGGTACCTCACATTAGGTGTTCAAATTGCCAAACTCAAACACGTTCCGTCTTTTTACGTCTTGGTGATTCTAGTTGTGTTAATTGATCACATTTTTAGAACACCTAAGAAATTAAAGCCTCTGGGAATGTACCATCATTGTTCTATATTAGAGGACAATCAGAAATTGTTTATTAGCGGCAGATTCACTTGCTCTATCTTTGTGAAACTTCGAAGATTTTTGGCATAAAACATCAGGTTCACATTCAATTGTGAGTTCAATTGCAGCCTTGTTCAAACTTACTTAAGACTATGCAATCATTATCTATTTGATTCATTCAATCACTGAAATGAGGTTTGCTGTCAACCACGCGAACATAATTTTACAGCAGAGTAAAATCGTAGCACTGAAGCCACTGGATCGATAACACAGATGCTACATGCCAATTTGTCTCGCTCAGCTAATTTGCACAGAAATACAATCAGCTGCACAGACAAAAAGCAAGTCAAACATGTCGAGAATGACAGTTGTGATTACCATGGAATTCATGCCTCAGAAAGCGTGTGTGGTTACTGTTATAACAGAAGGTAAATGCGATTAAAACAATCATCCCATCATCCCACATCATTACCCATAAAAATTAATGTGTTGTAGTTGATTCAAAGAGAAAGAAGAGAAGAGCAGAACAGGTAGTGAAGTCAAACGTATGTACAATGTAGCACGACCTTCGAATGGAAAGAATGCTTTTTGATTATGTGCACATAGAGCTACTGTTTGGAACAGCGAACGTGTCTTCGGTAACTGCATGCAATCACTTTCAAAGTGGAACCAGTTGTCGGGGTTATATTTCGTGCCAGTTAACATTCTGCGGTTATCCAAAGTCACATTTGTATAAAATACATGTTAACAATAAGTCATGCTTAATATGACTAGTCAAATAAAGCGAACACAAATCTATTCTGAAAAATTTTGCGAATTTACAGCACTGTTGTTTTCCGTATTTATAAATAATTTATCGCAATTTGTACGGTATAAATTTGTTATTTTCGTTGATGTTAAACATCCTTGGAAGAGGGTCAAATCTGTTGAAGTTTGCCTAGTTTTACCAGCAGAACTAAATTTTCTGCAGCAGTAGTCAATTCAAAACAAGTTTCTCATTAATTTCCGCAAGTACGAATCGTTACAGTTTGAAAGTTCCTTCTCGTTCTCATACGCTCTTGTCAGGAAAACGCTTGAGTTGATTACATCATATTATGCTCCGGGTATATGAACGTTTGTAATCGAGTCCGCCGGGCGAGACAGTCAAAAAGCGTGTATGCAGCACACTCAGACGGTTATGAGACGTTTCCCTGGTGGTGTGACGCTTTCAGCATATGGAAAATGTATAGTGTATAACTGGTAGAGAAGCGAAGGTACAACCTTGAACGTCCCATATTCAAACCACATCTTGCTAAGAGACAGTGCACCAACCAGGCTTCGATCACCGAAGATAAAAAATATTGAATCGTCACTATAGTCTTTAGAATCATACAGCAAGTAATCTCTGTACATATTTTGAACATCAAACATGGCGTCACTTGGGAGGGACGGAAGAGTGCATGTTGGATCTTTCCTTCTTATACTGTTTTGATGCCTGTTGAGTGTCCGCGAGATAGCACTTTTTGAGGTAATGCCATTAGAGTGCCTAATGACAGACCGAATGTGACCAAATCCGTGAGACAGAGGGGGTTGTATTAATTTCTAACATTTTTCCTTTATTTTAGCCACCTGGCATTCTTCGCCATAAAGTTTCCTTTGTTGCACTCGTTATTATAAAGTGCAAAATCACGTACGATATCATCGTTAGATGTAACTAATCTCGCTCTACACGTGTGTGACAAACTTATTACATCTCCAATTAATATTGCCATTATTTGATTAAATCTCGAACCAAAACTCGTTTCCCATGTAAATTAATATCCTTCGAACTTTGCTACTTGTACCATATTCAAGAGTCATTGCACATATTTAAATATCTTCTTATCTTAAATCTTACCTTAAATACCTTCGCTGGGAATTAAATGTCTGTTTGTTAAATGTCTGGGGATTAAGTGACCATACACTGCAAGCTTAAATCCAGTTCGTGCATGTTTTCTCTGTAACAGCTTACCGTATGAAGTGAATTGATTTACAAAGAAAAATTGTGAACTTTTACGTTGAATAATGTTAAACTGGCCAAGGTTTAATAACAACAACCAACCATGCCATTCTGTTGTTTCGAAGTTATTGCCCCTCACCGGGTATACGTATCCTTGACCTGACATTCGAACGCCCATCTGACTTTGTGCTAAACCCATTTATTCGCGAATTAGAGGATAAATCCTCATTTGCAAATTGAAATTTAGCTTTTTACGTGCGGACTAATCTAAGTCCCACAGTCGGTGCAATGCAGCACCGGTAACTGTTTGGAATATTCTTGCAACATTCCGATAACAGCATGATGGTAGTTTTTATTTACAGTCAGATTTTATTAATAATTAGTATATGACATTCGAAAAGCAGGACGGAGGCACACGATCAGTTCCGCGGTTATTGCCGCTCATCAGGTATGCGTATCCGTGACCTGACATTCGAACGAAGTTCTGAATTTGTGCTAAACCCATTTATTCGCGAATTATATATCCTATGGTATTGTACAGAAATTTGATTTTTTTACACCATAAATCTTGAATCATGGTCAATGACACTCTTGTAAAAATGTCACTTATTTACTATTCACCACCATGAATGGCAACCTCATTGCACTCCTTCTTATGTACACAGTCATAATTAAGAAAAACAAAGGAAAATCGTAAAACAAAACAAAAGGCCCTCATTAAAAACTCTCGTTGTTGTGTTCGTGTATATCGATTAGACGCACCACACGAATGGGAGGAAATAACGTTCCCACCGTTGTATTCGAGTGATTTTTCAATCGATTACAATGACGAGTGAATTTTCAGACATCCTTTCTGTTAGCAGTTTCGATTGTCCGGAAATCGTTTTGCACTTGATGACCAAATGATCATTTCCATAACGAACAACCCCAGTTAATGGATACCTACTTTAAGTGGCACGCAATTTCAAAACGTTATTCGTTAAAGAATCAATACCGGACAGATCATTATTTGTATAGCATCATGAATAATATACCGTAATGTTCATATATTGGTGAAATATTCAATCATATTGAAAGTTTTTGAAATTGGGGGAAATTATTGTCAAGGTTTTGTGATTAAAAACCAACACTACAACACTGCAGGATTATGGTATGAATGAAAGTATAAAAAGTAGTACAGTGGAACCCGGGTACAACGAATCTCTAGAGGGAGAGTAAAATGTTCGTTAAAAGCGGAATTCGTTGTAAGTAAAACGCATTGTCAGATATGTGATTTTGCCGCCGTTTTTCTGTACAAATGTGAAGAATGTCTTACCTTTGTGTGTTTCTGCGTGCGTGTAATCCATTTGATGATTAGATGATGCCACAACACACAGATCACTACATTAAATCCAAGTTCATGTTAATAATAGTAAATTTATTCTAAAACGAAGTAGTAAAATCATCTCGCACACACACTGACAGTCCAATCTCACGCTTTCATGAAGTAGCTGGCGATGCTCGTTGTTTAAGTTTTGACTTCGCCACCGCCTCGATTTCTCTCTCCACAAATTCAATTTCCCTTACGACGTCTCTTACTTCTATCCTAAAAATCTCCTGCAGAGATCAAGAGCACTCCTGGCATCTTTCACAGGCGGGTCTACCAGTCACAGAGAATTCACATGATTTTCTTGTGCGTGCGTGCGAGTCAGTTAGCACACTGTAGGCTAGGCTGCCTGTGTCTCGCCAAGCTGTGTCAGTTCTATTCTTAGCGCACTGCAGGCCACTCTTGCCGGAGCGTTGTGTGTTAAAGGCAAGACAAAGCGTGATCGTTGTATGTATGAACTTTATTGAACAAACATAGCTGTAGGGAACGTGTACAGTGTTCGTAAAAGGCGAGATTCGTAACGAACAGATTCGTTGTACGAATGTTTTAAATAGGCTTACGATGAAGGAATTTATTTGGGAAATCATATTGTGTTCGTTCAACCCAAGAATTCGATTGTAAATGAGTTCGTTGTAGGTGGGTTCCACTGTATATTACTAGTAAAGTATGGCTCACGAACTAGCTTCGTTTTGATACGTAAGTGCAATTTCACTTTAAATATCCACGTGCAAGGAGAGTCCACAACATTTTGATGTAAAAAATGCAGAAAAAAATATATTCACTCACACATTCAGTCCTCTCCGTGCCGGGTGGCACATGAGGCGAAGACATCTTCACGCCAGTGGTTGCGGTCTGCCGCTGCTTCCGTTGCCGTTTGCACCGTGAATCCTTGTGCATGTAGTTCGCGTTCCAACGTTCTGCGCCAAGTTTCCTTGGACCGTCCGCTTTTTCGTTTACCTTGCGGACGCCAGTGAATGGCTACCTTCGTATGCGAACTGGGATCCATCCTGCTTGACAAACCTGTTGACGGTTTCAAATGACTGGACCCAAGCGGTTGACGAAGGAGCTAGCATCCACGCTTGTTATCTGGACATGTCTAAAGCTTTCGATCGAGTTGATCACTTTCGACTATTACAAAAGCTGAAGCAGATGGGTATCAGTGGACAGTTACTCATATGGCTTGAAAGTTACCTCAGTGGGCGTAAGGCGATCGTTCGAATCAACGGGGTACTATCACAGGCTATTGATGCCTCTAGTGGCGTACCGCAAGGTTCAGTCCTCGGGCCAGTACTTTTCTTGGCTTACATCAACGACTTACCGGAGACGCTCGCATGCAAGGTGATTCTTTTCGCTGATGACATTAAACTTTGGACCCGGATAAAAACCATTGCGGACTGTGTACAGCTGCAACGTGATCTAGATGCTCTACACGAATGGTCGGTACGGAATAATTTGCCATTCAATATCCAAAAATGCAAGGTGCTGCAAATTGGTAAGCCATTCCAGTACCAGTATCACTTTGGGCAGACTTTTTTGAGCTGGACAGAATCGGAAAGGGATCTTGGAGTCTGGGTATGCGGGAGCCTGAAGAACAGCCTGCATTGTGAGATTATCTACAAGCGTGCTTCGAAGCTTCTAGGTATGCTGCGACGGATCTTCAAAACCTTCTCGCCTGGAACTTTGCCCACCATCATGAACGCCTATATAATTCCAACCATGGAACATGCATCACAAGCTTGGACTCCGTGGTTAAAAAAGGATATAATATTGCTTGACAAAATATACCATCGCGCAACCAAACTCGTAAGAGGTTTCCGTAAACTAGCGTACGAGGAACGATTGAAAAAACTGAGGCTCCCCACTCCCCTCCAAAGAAGCCTTCGAAGCGATGTGATACTGACATATAAAATATTAAATACCCCACATCATCCCTTAAAACATTTATTCGAATACCGTGATTCACGTCATACACGCAGCCACTCAGCGACACTGCAAATTCCCCACTCCCGTATCAGCTGTCGCCGATATTTTTATTGTGTACGTGTCTGTTTCCTTTGGAATTCCCTCCCCGAAACTCTTGTCATTTCTCCCAGCATCGGAACGTTTATTCGAAATTTGGATACTTATTTGTTGCATAACGATTTGACGACGCCTGCGTATTGACTCATGGTAACTATACAACTTGACTATACTTGACATTACATGTTTATTTTATACCTATTTCCTGAATGTATATTTACTATGATATGGTAATTGTGTAAAGCTATGTGCTTTTTGTTACCATAAATTCTTGAATCCTGCAGACATGACCGAACCATCTCCACCGTCGTCTTTTGACTACGGTAGATACCACCTCCAGACCAGTTTTTCTCAGGAGCTCTTCATTCGAAATGGTGTGTGGCCAAAAAATTCGAAGAATCCTTCTCAAGCACTTAGTTTGAAACACGTTCATTCTGCGCTCAATGGCAGTAGTCGTCTTCCAGCATTCCGATGCATACAGCAACACACTCAGAATGTTGCTCTTGAAGAGTCTGATCTTCGTGTTAATGCTGAGAGCGGAGGATTTCCAAATGGAATTCAGCATGCAGAATGCTTGGTTCGCCTTCCCGATCCTTCTCCTGACCTCATCTTCACAGTCACCATTTACAGTAAGTTTGCTCCCAAGGTAGACTGTATCTGTAACCTCACTGAGCGGTTGACCGTCCACGAACACTGGTGGTTGCTCCGGAACATTCTTCCGCATTACCTCCGATTTGCCAGCGTTAATTTCTAAACCCACCGTCTTGCCAATTTCGGATAGTCGATCGCTCTTGCTCTGGATGTCACTGATCTTGCACGCCAAGAGGGCAACATCATCCGCATAGTCCAGGTCTTCTAGCGGTCCCGCTGGGGTCCATGGAATGCCTGCTGCCCTGCCATCGGTCACCTGTCTCATAATCCAGTCTATTGTTGGAGAGAAGAGTATCGGTGAGAGGATACATCCTTGACTCACTCCCGTACGAGCCTCAAACATCTGAGTGAGCATTCCATTATGAGCGACTTGGCATTCAAACTTCTCATAAAAGGCTTTTATGAGATTTACTATCTTTGACGGTATATCGTAATGACGGAGGATTTTCCATAACACTGGTCGTGAACGCTATCGAAAGCCTTCTGAAAGTCTATGTAGGCCACACATAGCTCTGCATTCCATTCATGTGTCTGCTCCAGGATCTGACGGAGGACAAAGATTTGGTCAATGCAAGATTTTCCTTTCCTGAACCCGGCTTGCTCTTGTCGTAAAATGGATTCAACTGCATTGGAGACACGTCAGAGAATGATGCGGCAGAATACTTTGCTCGTAACTGATAGAAGCGTAATACCTCGCCAATTGGTGCAGTAGCTCAAGTCACCTTTCTTCGGAAGTTTGATTATAGTACCCGAACGCCAGGCGTCCGGTATCTGCTCAGTATCCCAGATGTTCTGGAATAGCTCTCGCAAAACTTTCGGTGTCTCTTCGGTTTCCGCCTTGAGCAGTTCGGCATACACTCCATCGTCACCTGGTGCCTTCCCATTTTTCAACCTCTGGATAGCAAATTGCACCTCTTGGAGGCTGATGGGGTCTGTGTTGACGTCAAGGTCTGTAGCGGCCTCAGGTATATCGACGTTGGTTTGAGGCGGTGGGCGGTTTAGAATGAGCTCGAAATGTTCTCGCCATCTGACTACCTCTTCTTTCGCATCAGTTATCACATCTCCACCCTGGGTCCTCACTTGTTGATTGCTTGCCTGACTACGATTGCAGAGCTTTCGATTAATCTGATATAACGTTCTCAAATCATTCATTCGGCACGCCTCTTCTGCTTGTTGTGTCAGGTTTTCCACACGCACTGCAAAACTGCGCCGACAATCAATGCGAGAACTTTTAATGTTAGGGGATTAGGCGTGCCCCCGTATCACTTTACAATCGCACTCTAGAAACAAGTATCTTAGACAAAATTCTCTGAAGAAATAATATCGCGTCGTGCTTTTTGTGGCAATAGAATGCTAACCAATTGTTGGTCAACGATCTTTATTGTAACTTGTGAATGGTTTAGTTTTCAGACTGGATGACATCTTTGAAAGAGGTTCCCACTGGCTTCGAATTATAACCTGATGACGAAAAGTTCACGAATTAAGAGTTTAAACTCGGTTAACACCAATAGCTCGATTAGGTCGAATTATTGATGCGAATGAAACTCAATGGGTGAAAGTTAGGAACTGTTGTCAGACACGAACGAAAAAGTAAAATGCTTCTGGTGATACAATTATTGTCAGAGTTAAATTATGTTAGATAATTCGAATAAGACGATGAGGGAAAGCAAGACAAAGGAAATATTCGAAACCCAACTGTTAATTATTGATGACAAGATAGGAGTATGGTATGAATATACGTAGATGAACTTCACGTTAAATAAGCTCGTTCCTTGCGCAAGTAATATAGCACATACTCAAACAAACACACAAACTTCACTTTTGCGTTTTTTTAATTAAGTTTAAGTGAACTTGTGAACGCTTCATCAACAGAATGAATGACATCCTCATTAGTAGCATGTGCTTCAGCTTCAAAGGAACTTTCTGGTAACGTCGTATACAAGTCTGATACGGAAAAGTTCAAAAATTGCAACACAAGTTTGACTAACACCAATAACTGGAACACCGAGAATGTCGAAAGTCATGAGAAATTAAACATCTGTTCATAATGTGATTATCATAATTAAGATGAAAACAATTACCAAAAACAGGAAGAAAAGGTAAATCGGATTGAATTGGTTGATTGTATACGAATAATTAAGTAGAAATATACCGCTCTATTATCAAAGCAAATTTTTCCCACGAGGTAATGCAAATTAGCGTTAGCAGTGTAAGAAAACATACAGAAATGTCTGTATGAAATACACGCACCTTAAAAACACATTAACTGTTTGCCTTATGCAATAAATGGTTGGAGAAGCCCTGCAACGGAAACAGAATCAGTTGAGTGACTGGTCCATTCGGTGTAAACTGCAATGAATTGTGCCGCATTGCACGTAGGGCCAGGGTCGGCTTTGAGGACGTACTCTCTGGACGGTGCTTCCATTAAGCCTGTACAATATGAGAGAGCGAGACAAAATAAAGACTTAAGGGGGAACCTCTAGAAACACATCCGCTGCAACTCGGATTTTATTGGCGATTCGGCGATCCTTCTCAGTGCTTCCCCTGATAAATTCAAAATAATTTATGGCTCTCGTGTCAGGCCTACCGTCTTGCTATCCAATTTTAAAAGGATAGGTCGGCGTAGATCGACCTAGATCCTTAAAGGTCTTCGTTTGCCTATCTACGAGGATAGACTTGAGAAGTTGCGTCTGTATCCACTGGAGTATTGACGTAACTGCTTTGACCTCCTCCGCCAAATACTTTCGGGGGTGGTGATGCTTGACTTGACAGGAATTCTTTCCTTTGATATGATATGGGAGTTCTCGAGAACACACGCTCAATTTGAAAAAACGGAGGACGATACTGCATCAGGTATACTCGGGTGGCCAACAAGTGGATCCTGTGTTGTTCGAATTATACGTGACATCACAGATATAACAACTACAAAGCATATTTGGACTCATGACAGTTTGTTGGAAACTAGTAGGTCGATTCGGTTAACTGATCCGTCATCTATTGCATCCATCAATCCGGAGAATTCAAGATTCAAGATTCAAGAATTTATGGTTACAAAAAGCACATAGCTTCACAATTACCATATCATAGTAAATATGCGTTCAATAAGAGGTATAAAAAACAATTATACGATGTCACTGGAGTCAAGTAATATGCTGACCCTGAGTCAATACACACGCATCGTCAAATCGTTATGTAATAGATAAGTGTCCAAGGTTCGAGTGAATGTTTGGATACAGGGGAGGTGATAATTGCTTCGGGAAGGGCATTCCACAGGAAACAGACACGTACCGAATAGAAATATTGGCGACAATTAGTACGGGAATGGGGAATTTGTAGTGCCGCTGAGTGGCTACGTGTAATTCCTGATTCACGGTATTTGAATAAATGTTTGAGTGGGTGATCTGGAGTATGCAATATTTTGTAAGTAAGGATAACGTCACTTCGAAGTCTAGGTTGAAGGGGAGTGGGAAGCTTTAGCTTTTTCAACCTTTCCTCGTATTCACGGTCTCTAAAACCACGCAGGAGTTAGTTGCACGATGATATATCCTGTCAAGCAAGAATATATCCTTTTTCATCCACGGAGTCCATGCTTGCGATGCATGTTCCATTGTGGTAATTAAGTAGGTCT
>JACCGJ010005081.1:0-13137 GCA_013407085.1 Atriophallophorus winterbourni | reverse complement strand
TATTTGTACTTTGAAAAATCAATATCTGAAATACATTGAAATAGATCTAAGCGTATGTACACACGTAAAGACACAGAGACACGCAAATGTGGTGACAACGTATTGGATGGGAAAAGAAGGTGGTGATGGTGAGATGCGATATTCAAGGAGTGAGCTTGTGACGGATCTTTTGAATCCAACTTTTGTCAGCAAATTGTTGTGTCCACGGGTGATTCATGATGCTCTCCAAAGACAGGCGGTCCATTGGATGGCGACGAAGAATCTAGGTTAGGAAACAGGTAGACAGATTGATAAATCGGTAGGTGGGTGGATAGGTAGATAGATAGATCGCTGGATAGATAGCTGGATAGATAGATGATAGATACATGGACAGATAGATAGCTGAAATATATAGATAGATAGCTGAAAAGATAGATAGATGAATAGATAGATAGATGGCTGAATAGATAGATAAATAGACGGATAGATAGCTGAATAGAGAGATAGATCGCTGGATAGTTAGCTGAATAGATAGATAGCTGGATAGATGGATAAATAGCTTAATAGATAGATAAATAGATAGATAGACGTTGGCTAAGATACTGTCAGGTTGGTCAAGACTAAACAGATTGAGCGATGAAATATGACAATGAGACTGCAGCCTTTTCTGCATAAAGCACAGTGCTGTTAGCAAATAAATTTAGCTTGGTGCTACCTGCGCAATTCACGTGATCATTCCTTTCTGTCCCGCTTACCTTCGAGATGAGATCCCGGGCTAGCGGTGAAATTTCCGTGGGAAATGTGTACTTCACTGCACGAATGCATGCGTAGGTTTCTTTCGCGTCGTTCCGTTCGAACGGCGGCTTGCCGCACAACATCTCGTAGCAAAGAATCCCGACCGTCCAGTGATCCACACGCTCGTTGTGCGCATCGCCGTTGACCATCTCGGGGGCGAGATAGTCCAAAGTACCGCACATCGTGCGGCGTCTGTTGTGAGGGGAAAAATAGGTGTGTTTCGGATAAGATGCTCTGTCAACTGATAGGTATGAATGGTATGAAAGCACCAGCTTGATCCAAGCAAAGTGCCGCACAGTCAGAGACTGCACGTGGGCTGAGATACTGTTAGGTTGCCCAGGCCTAGACAGATATGAGGAAGAAAAAAGAACAGGAGATGGTAGTGAGACTCCAGCCTGTTTCAGCATGCAGCTCACTACCGGTGGCCAATCAATTTAGCACGATGTTAGCCGCACAGCACAGAAATGCTGCACGATTGCACATCTGTGCACTGATAGTAAAATGTCTGTGTAGGTAGTAGATATTGCGTGATATGGTTCGCATGTATGGTACCCAAAAGAACGTCTTACGATAACGATGTATGTATGTATGAAATCACAAACCAGATCCAGGCAAAATGCGACAGGTTGCTTGGTAGATATAAGTCTCCAACGTGTTAATGTCTGTAGCTCAACACTCGTGTCAAATCATTTTAGCGGGCCCTGGAAATTGGAGATCGTTTTACGCATCTCGGTAGCTGTATTAATAATGCTGTATCGTTAGATGACGAGGTCTGGGTACACATTTCTAAAGCGACCGTAGCATTACGCAACGTAGGTCAGCCTTTGGCGTCCGAAAGGACAGTCTCTGTTACTCAATGGTAGAGTCTATAAAGCGACAGTTCGGGCTGTGTTATATATGGGTGCGAAACGTGGACCTTACGTAAAGTACACATTCAGCGTCCCCAAGTATTTCACAACCGATGTCTCCGCACCATTCTAGTAGTTAGCTGTTACAATCGCATATGCACCGATGCTCTCCGAAATAAGTTATTCGGTAGTAATGTTGATATAGAGAAGCAGATCAACCTGCATAGGTTACGCTGGTTTGGTCACGTTTTACGGATGCCGGATCACAGACTTCCGAAACGGATTCATTTTATGACGCCAATTCCCGATTGGCGTAAACCTCGGGGTGGCCAAAACGTCACATGAGGTAGGCAGTTAAAAACCCTTCTAAAGTATGAGCAGCGCGTCCTCCAGGCTAGTGTCCCGCAGATAGAAGAAGAAGAAGGAGAAGAATGACTTTATTCGTGTTCACGAATTTTCAGCAATGCCTAATACGCTTCAGGATATGTCCCGAAACCGTAGTGACCGAGTGACGAGAAAAGCTTGTTATGATGCATGACAGTGAAAGCCGCAAGGAAGCTGCCATGCTGATGTCGCTCTACTCGTTCACGAAACTTGTTTGAATTCATGTTCCATCCCAGTTTGTTTGTGCATACTCTTCTATAGAATCCGTAGCTATTTAAGTCCCACCCTTCCCTATCTTTTCGGATTTTACTTTTTCATGGTTGTGGCAATTAAGCATTCGGTACGTGCTACCGGTGTAATGCTGTCTGTGATGATGATGAGCATGGCGCTAGCTGCACAGCACAGAAGTACTGCACGCTCGATAGCAAAAAAACTAATATCCTCCTGTGCTTCAAAATACATTCACGACAAGAGCCACTTCGCGCGAATCTCGCATTGTTCAATTTAGGAATTTTGCCGCAAAATTCGCTTAATCTCGTAAACATGGTTTTGTTTTTACAATGCTCAGTACGTTTCGTTGTTAATTTGGAAATCTCAGTATGTGCGAGTGCGTCGGTATTAAGTCTTTAGATTTCCTGTTCTATTTTCTTTCTCATATCTGTCTAGGCCTGGGCAACCGGACAGTATCTTAGCCCAGTGCAGTTCTGACTGTGGGCACTTTTGCCTCTCAGCTGTGCATTCAAAAAGTCCCCTTGAGATCGAATGTCTCGTAGGCTCATCCTATAAATCGATAGCGCACCCGCTAATTCGGAATTTCCAAAAGATTCCCGATAGTTGATACATTCAAGTCCGTTGCAAAAATGATACGTATAACAAAGTTAGACCCGAAGTCACTGTTTAACACTGTGGTGTGTAAGTCCAGGGGTGTATGAGCAACACACTACTTTGATACGATCGTATTGAATTTTAAAAACACTGCAACGTGCTTTTCGAAGCATTAACATCGAAAATTGTTTGTGCTTACTCTATTGTAGCTTCCATAATCGTCTAAGTCTCACCGTTCCCAGTCTTTTACTATTTAATTTTGTCGTGGTTGTATGTGCTACCGATGAAATGCAGTCCGTGATGATGATGATGAATTTAAGTAGGCTTTGTATGAATAGCTTCAATCCCCAATTGAACTTTTACAGGAACCATTAAATGCAGTATACTATTAACTTGAGTCAACAGTAGACTACCGAACCGGGGGACACCAATAACGTACTTTTTGAAGCTTTGATTCGTTGCTACTGGAAACCGTTGTTAAACCTTACCAAGACATCTTACGCCACTGGTATTCTGAAGAACCGAAACAGTTTCGAGAACTCCGATAGACTGTAACTCGAATCACCAAGTCTGGAAAACAACAGCAACACGCACTAAGAGCGACGAGGCTATGGAGTGCTCGGATGTGCAATCGCGCAGCATTTCTGTCCTGTGCGGATAACATCGTGCTAAATTGATTGGCCAACGATAGTGAGCTGCACGCTGAAACACGCTGGAGTCTCACTATCATTTCTATTTCCCCCTCATATCTGTCTAGGCCTGGGCAACCTGACAGTATCTTAACCCACGTGCTGTCTATCACTTGGCGGCACTTTGCCTGGATCAGGCTTGTGCTTTCATACATATATGGAGTGCTCAGCTGCACTAAATAATTACATTAGCGTACTGTCGCGTGGGCGTGACGTTAGTACTACACGATTACATATTCGTTTCGGAAAATTTCATAACAGGATCGAATGCATGATTCTTCCCTATGTAATAACATCCTCTGGGAATCACCTCTCAATGGGTGAAAGCATATTGTAGGCTCTAAAGACAGCAACAATCAACGACCTTTGAGTGATTTTACCAAAAACTTGAATTAGGAAAGGTTAACCAAAGTATTGTTTTGCTCACGTCCGCCGCACTCACACACCATAACCGGTTTCTTTCTATTTGCCGTCATCAGGCGCAGATACTAAGATTAGGTTCAGTGAGCCTTGAAACAGTGGCAAACAAAGTTAGACTTTAACGATATGGTTCTTACAACTGTTAAAAGGCTCAGTACACGTTAATTTTACTGTCTCCACCAGATGATGGAAAACAGCCAGAAACTGGTTTTGGTGTGTATGTGCTAGACATGAGAGCATTCTTGAGTGCTTCACTAGCAATCATTATGGTATGGTATGAAAGCACAAGCCTGATCCAGGCAAAGTGCCGCACAGTCAGAGACTGCACGTGGGCGATATTACTGTCAGGTTCCCCAGGCCTAGACAGATATGAGAAATAGAGAATAAAGATGGTAGTGAGACTCCAGCGTGCTTCGGCATGCAGCTCACTACCCTTGGTTAATGAATTTAGCACAGTGTTAGACGCACAGCACATAAGTACTGTACGATTGCACATACGTGCAATCATTATGTGATTCTGTGTTTGAACATCGTACGTAGTACGTTGTAGGAAAGGTTAATTTTGACGACGAGAACCCGAAAATCACCAAGATCATGCTGCAGTGAATCGACGGACAAATAACATCGGCGGGTTCACACTTACCTTAGCGAAGGCGCGTGGACAGACCAACCAAAATCAGAGAGCTTCAACTCGTGATGAAATCCAATCAACAAATTCTCCGGTTTGATGTCTCGATGGATCACCTTCATCCGGTGACAGTAGATCAGCGCGTCACACAACTGGTAAATATACTGCGCGACGGAAACTCGATCAGAACGGTGATCAACTTACCGTGGCAGACCGCGTATCATTGAAGCGATGCAATCGACGAAGTTCGTTGTACAGTTGACCGTAGTAGGCCAATTCCAGGACCAAGTAGATGCGTTTCTTGTCGTGGAAATAGGAATACATTTGCAGAATGTTGGGGTGTTGCAAATGACACATGATCTCAATTTCACGACGTAGCTGGTGTTCAATTTTATTCCGGATCACTTGTTTCTTGAAAATCACCTAAATTGTTCGTCACTGCGGGATTGGAAGTTTACCTTGACCGCGCAGAAGAAGCCATGCTGTCGTGTTTTCGCCAAGAAAACAGTGCCGAATTTCCCTCGACCCAATTGTCGACCAATGTCGAAGTCGGATAGGGTACACAGACGGGGTGTGGTCTCAGACATGAGTAATCAAGTTCGAAAACCGGAGGATAAAACCCGAAAGGAAATTTATGGATGACTTGGCTAAAAAAGTAAAGAGAACATCAAAAGTTAATTCTATCAGCAGTCGCTAGAGAAAAAATAAAGACGAAATAACTGCTGCACAACACGGGGTGTGTAAGCGGAAACAAGTTACCACTGGCCTTACTCTCCAATATTCCGCCTATACCCTAAACACCTACTTTATATCTACTTTTCAGCATCTAGCGGGAAACCTTTACTAGTGACCTTATAAAGTAGGCGCAAACCATCTTCAGGGATGGTATCCCCGCGAGCTGATATCGCACTGGCTAGTTATGTTTGAGTATGTCTAAAAAACATGATTTGTGGCTGTCTTGCAATGAGCATCCTGAAATGTCTTGTATGTTGTCAAGTGGATAGACGATGAAAGCATTGAAGTAAAAGCATGTCGTGCTTGCTTGTGCTTGTGTACGACTATCTCCTCCTGGAGAATGAGTCGGCTTCAATGACGATTCTTGGGAATTTGGGTACAAAGCGGCGTCTTCAGCACCACCCGGCGTTTGTTCGAGTCAGCTTCTCTAGCCTTTGCACAACCAAGTGCGACCCGCAAGGCAGCAGGGAGTTGCCAGAAAGAGGTGGTGTGCACCAACTAACCGTCTACCAGACTGTTCCAGGTTACAGGCCTTTCCCGCGATCTGGTATCCCGCAAGGCAGCGGAGGTTTAAAATCAGGGTTTTTCTTCCCTTAGATGAAATGCCCTCCCAGGCTAACGAGCTACATCTGCCCGAAGCAAATTGGTTTTTAGGCGCCCGTCACTCGCCCTCGCCCCTTCTCCTGTTAGGAGAAGCAGTTCCGCCGGGCTCGGGGAGCCACTCGTGCAGGCCAGAAGCTGAACTTGGTTGTCAGAGGCTAGTTGAGACGCGCGCCATTTGGGAGCATTTTATAAACAGTGGGAGCTTATCCCCACTGCCACCCCCGGCTATGACAACCTTTGGAACCATGTCGTGCTTGTAAGGCAGCTAAGCATTCAGTACTTGCTACCTGATGATGCTGAAGTTTAGCAGCTACTGCCATGAGCAACCGACCCAAACCTATTCAAATTTTAAGTTATCCCGAACCCATAGCTTCTTTTCTAAAATTTCGTTTGCTAACCTTCGGCACTTATGGCGATGTTTCACTCCATACTAAAGGCCGAGTGTACAACGCAGTAGTGCGTGCTACACTGCTTTATGGCTGCGGAACCTGGTCTATCCGAGCGAAAGGTGTCCGCCTGCGTAGGACTGCTCGCATTTGGTGGTAGCAACGTGTTACAAATATAGATGTCTGCAAGCGTGTGTTAGGACCAGGTGGCCACGGACAGAGAGAAATGATGATGCTTGCTTGCTTGTGATGGTTGGGACATGTTTTCATAATGCCTACCTACCGTTTACCGAACCGCGCCTTATTCGCAGAGCCTGGCAGAATCTCGGAGAAACGATCGGGTGGCCAGTGCATGACGTGGCGCGTTGGGATGAAGAAACTCACCGTAACGCTAGGCTCAGTTGGGCGTATTCGGCTACCTCGGTCGGGTGCAAACGCTCCACTTAATTGTTGGCTGGAAACCTTACGAAATATAGCTGCAAACCGAAGTCAGTGGCGGCAGTGTATTTTATTATGTGTCATAATTTTTTATCCGGTATTATTTTATATACAAACAAAAAAATCAAAAACAAAACAAAAAACACAAAATCGCATGCAGTGAAACTACAAAAAACAAGCTACTTTTTGCGCATTTGCTTTTGCATATTCCGCTTGCCTGCTTTCCCTTTTGCACGCGCTTGCTTATCTGCTTTTCCTTCTTCATATTGCTTGGAACTTTGTCTGGCTCCAGACTTGTGCTTCATGATGATGATGTATGAAGGCAAAAGCCTGATCCAGGTAAAGTGCAGCACAGTCAGAGACTGCACTTGGGCTGAGATACTGTCAGGTTGCCCAGGCCTAGACAGATATGAGGAAAAAACAGGAAATGGTAGTGAGACTCCAGCCTGTTTTAGCATGCAGCTCACTACCTCTGGCCATTCAATTTAGCACGGTGTTAACCATACAGCACAAAGTAGTGTACGATTGCACATCCGTGCACCAGGATAGTGAAAATATGGAACGCCCTTACGGGAACAGTATTTGCTGCAACCACGGAACAGCAGTTCAAAGATGCATTTGACAAAAGCTTGCCGGTTGTTTTGAAAGGCAACCTATCGTTCACAATCCGTCCTGCGCAAACTGAACTAAACGAGCAATAGTTTATTGCAGCAGAAAATGCACAAGATTGAAGATAACCTCATGATGTTTTATACAGTGGGCCGGATATGATTTGTTAGAAGGCGTTATAGCGAGCCTGAATCGCGTATGGACTACACGATCACTAGACCTCTGTGGCTTTTGGATAGGAAGAACACGCGCTAGCGCACTACGACCCACCACGTCCTCCGGTGAAGCCCGGAAAATTTGTGATATAGAAAAAGGAAGGAACAAAATTATAATCATGACTAGAAGTTGAGAAAATGTAGGCGTGTCGATATGCTGCACGAAGACAGGAAAAGATTACGTGTCTACGAGTTCAGTAGGAAGAGAATTCCAGAGATTGCAAATTCGAAGGAAGAAAAAGTAACGGCGGTAATCCAGTCTACTCTCTGATGTGCAATTTTGAGACGTTGACCGCGGTTTTGATTTGAGTGAGACGACAATATTGATTTGCAAGGATGAAGTGGTGCAGTCAGGATTCGGTAAGCTATAATGAGATCTCCTCTTACTGTACGGTAGTGCACTGCTTTCCCTTTTCCACGCGCTTGCTTATCTGCTTTTCCTTCTTCATATTGCTTGGAACTTTGTCTGGCTCCAGACTTGTGCTTCATGATGACGATGATGATGAGTGCACTGAGAATAAGTTGCAGGTACGCAGTTGATCCTCATAGCATAGGAATTTTAGACCCTTGACAAGCTTCGAGGCTCTACGTTGGGGTGATTCTAGAAGAAGAATATCCCTACGATGTCGAAGCGACCATGCCTGAACTGTATACTCTAAATGCGGTTGAACATATGTTTTGAGCAAACGAGAGTAGATTGTTATATCAAACGAGTTGAAAACCGGCCGAAACAGGCCAGCATATCGATTAGCTAACGTGCCCGCATGAAATGTTTGAGCATAATATCCCAAAACAAAAGGCGCCAAAACACCCCGGTTTTTTCTGGGCTGACCGATTGGAGCTGCTCGTTCCCGAAAATATAAGTATGCGCGCAGGAGTGCCGCAGAGGTGTAACATGGCATTTCGATGCATTAAATGGAAGATTATTTTCTTGAGATTACTTGAATAACGCATCTATGTACGTCTGTAAGGCTTGCTGGTCATCTTGTGATGATTGTGATCTCCAAATTTTGATATCATCAGCAAATAAAAGAAATGGAAATTATATTAATTGGTTGATGTCGTTTATGAAAATAAGAAAAAGTCGCGGTCTAAGAACGGAGCCTTGAGGAAGGTTACAAGCCTCTGACTCTTACATGGAGTTACCTAACTCAAGGGCTTGCAACTGGCTGAAGGTGGTTTAAAATTAAAAGTAATCACCCCCCGATTTCATTTGAGGTATGCGGTGAGGCACCAGAATTCAATATTGAGTACACCGCTCGTATTTTCTTCACATCGACCAAGGAAACAATTGAAATAATATGCAGTGAAAAATGAAAAATAAGTTGTTGTTTTTTTAGTTGTTTTATTAGACGATGTTTGGAAATAGGGTAGACCATGTAACGTTTAATTCTCCCTTAAAGCTTGGCACGCTAGGGAGGTTTATTATACCATCTGGGAGGTTATTCCAGTGGTTGACCACATGGTTGCTTAAAATTTGCTCACGTACAAGCAGCCTGGGTCTACTCTTAAGAAGTTTCACTGAATTACACTTTTAGCTGTTTTAGGGGCAAGATTCAGTAATGTTATCGCCCGTGAGGCCCGTTAGAATCTTGAAGGCTTCTATCAGGTCGCCTGGCAGCCGTCGTCTCTTCAGTGAGAACAGATAGAGGGCCTTGAGTCTTGCCTCATAGATTTTACCTGTTTGACCCTCAACCATTCTAGTCACAAGGCGCTGGACTCTTTTGAGACATGCGATATCTTTATTTAAGTACGGTGCCCATGATTGAACACAATATTCTAAATGAGGTCGCGCAACTACCTCGTATAGGGGAATGAAGATAAGTTTTCGGCATGACAATGCAGTCTGAACAATTCTCTGCGAACCTTGTTTGCTGCTTCGGCACATTGAGTAGACCACTTAAAATCTCCTGTGAGAGTAACGACGAGATTCTTCATTTTCTGAGCAGCAGCTATTCTAATAGTTTCTTCACCGACTTATAATCAGTATCAGTTATAATAGATCAATAGATCAATAGTTTATTACGGTATAAAAAGCGGGGAGCTTGTACAAACCGCAGGGTGGATTGTGCGGTGGGTCGAAAAGAAAAGAATAGTAAAATGTTCGAGTTTTCTATGCGGGCCACATTCGCTTTAGCCTGCACCATCAGTGGATTTTTGTGGCATTTGGACAGGTAGGGCGTCAACCCGGGACACCGCTACCCACCAGATCCTCCGGAACAGGGTCAGCTGAGACTGCGTGCGCTTCGACTTCCGATACTGGGATCTGGAAGAGCAATGAAACTGGAGAAGCGTTAGAGGGGTAGTGACGAAAATGCAAATGGCACAGAAAGAGAACTTACCGTTGCCACGAGGGGGTATTAGTGTCTTGGGAGTAGGAGATTTCATGGAGGTGTGAATCGAGGAGACCTTTGAAAGAACCGAAAGAAGTGGATTCAAAAAGCTTGCATGGAAGAGCATTCCATGGACTGCAGACTCGCACCGAGAAAAACCTGCGGCGACATTCAAGTCGGCTTTGCTGATGTAGCAATTTAAGTCCATGTCCTCGGAGATTTGTGCTGATGGATGGGACGAGCAGGGAGCTGCATGGATGAGAGGGGTCGCTCAGTATCCGGTATGTAAGTATCATGTCTCCACGGAAAAGACGGAACGTAACGGAATATGTGTTTAAACGGCGTAATCTCTCCTCGTGTGGCAAGTGGCGCATACCGCGGACGAGCTTTGTCGCACGCCGTTGGGCGTTTTCGAGGAGTGACATGTCCTTGCATAGCCACGGCCGCCAAGCCTGCACTGCGTATTCCAAGTGTGGCCGGATGTAAATGTTCAACAGAGACGGTCGAACTTGCCGAGGGCGCGGCGAAGTAGGCCGGTGTTGCGGTTGGCTGCAGCTGCTGCGCGTTCGCCAAAATTGTGGTGGCAAAAACCAGGTCTTATTTCTTATTATTTTATATTGCACAATCGATACAGATAGATATAGTGCCCCGTTCAAATAAACAATGAGATTGTACCAAAGGACGAGGAAGGGGGGTACAAAGCGGTGTCATCGGCTCGTTGTGAACGCAGCATATAATACCCGGTTGCTATACCGAAAGTAGGTCTTGCTGAATGATAAGTCCAAGATCCTTTTCTTGTTGAACGCGTTGAAGTGTTGTTTGCCCCAAACGGTAGGTAAAACAAGCTGAGTGACGGATGGGGAGAACGCTGCACTTGGATGCGTTGAATGGAAGATAGTTTCGTGAGGACCAACAATGTAGGCGATCTAAGTCGTCTTGTAAGACACGGGAATCATCAGACGATTTAAGAGAGCGCCAAAGTTTGACATCATCAGCAAAGAGGAGGAACGGGGATTCAATGTCTTGTCCGATATCGTTGATGAAGATAATGAAAAGTCTTGGACCAAGAACAGAACCTTGCGGCAAACCACACTTGATTGGAAAGGGAGCTGAGTAGCAGTCGCGCACACGAACACAGAGAGAGCGATCGCATAGGAAGTATTTCATCCATGATACGAGGGATGATCCAACGCCGTAGGAAGCGAGTTTAAGGAGAAGGATGTCGTGATGCACACGGTCGAATGCCTTGGAGAAATCCAAAAATATAGCATCGACAACAGTGCCTTCGTCGACGGATTTCGTCCATTTATCTCGTGCGAGAAGCAAATTAGAGGTGCACGAACGTTTGGCCCGAAAACCGTGTTGCTGTTTGATTAAAATCCGATTCGTTTCGAAATGTGAAGCAATGCCGTCAGAGACAATGCTCTACATGACTTTAGAAATGACTGATAACAGCACGATGGGGCGATAATTTGCAGGATCAGACCGGCTGCCGCCTTTAAATATAGGGCTTACAACACCTTCTTTCCAGGCTTGTGGAATGGTAGCCGAGTCCAAACAACGTTGAAAGTAAGTCGCCAGAAAAGGAGATATATGTGCTGCGGCTACTTTCAGGATTTTGGGATGGATGCCGTCGAGTCCTGGCGAGGAGTACAGTCGCAGACACAGAATCTTCTGATGAACTGCCTCAGGGGTGAACTTTATTTCCGGCATCTCTTGCATGTCGCGCGAGCGAAAAGAAAAGTGGGTTAGTTTCGCGGGATATGTAGGGTTAAAAATAGGAGCGTATTGTTGCGACAACACAGTTGCAGCTTCCAAGGCGGTCGATGTGAGGCCGTGTGCGCTGACTAGGGATGGAATTCCTAGTTTGACCACGCGTCTTTGGTTCAGTTCAGTTCAGTTTGCACAGGACAGTATGTAGCTAACGAGCCAATCGAGCGTCCAGAATTTCTTTCGGTGGAAAGCTGCAGAGAAGCAACCACCACTGCCAAAGCGTTTTTTCTTATTGTGATTTGGATATCCTCGACGATCGCGCCGCCAAGGGATAAGCCAATCGAGCGTCCAGAATTTCCGTCTGTGGAAAGCTTTAAAGGAGCGCCCACCACTGCCAAAGTTGGTTCATTTTCCTCTGGTATCCTCGTCGTATGCGAAGGTACGTCCGATGTTTTCCAAGCCGTCCTTTGGTCCCAGAATTTGTAACTGCGACTGAGAAAAACGGAAATGGGTTCTCTTCACCAAGCCGGTGGAGGTGATTATATAATAGATGGCTTACCATTAGGTTCTCAATGCATGTTGCAAAAGTACTGCGTTCGGATGCGGCGGCAAGCTCGGTGATGTTGAAGTCACCCATTCGTAGCGCGTGGGTATGCTGCAATGATAAGGCGAGACGTATGGATAACATCAGTTCTTGATCGGAGGTTAGCAGAGCATTTGGCGGACGATAGATAACGGCAACGAGAGCAGAGTCATTGTTTTTGAGCTGCATACGACACCACAGCGAGTCTACGGAATGCAGACGGGCATCACCTAGTAAATCACATCTAAGCGAAGATTTGTAGTAAAGGACAACCCCGCCACCTTTTGTAGGGCGATCATTTCTCAGAATCCACATACCGGGAAGAGCAATTTCGGCGTCAGGTACGGCAGAAGATAACCACGTTTCGGTCAGAGCAATTAAATCGAAACTTCTAACAGCGTGCTGCATTCGAAGCTCAGATAACTTGCTGAGTAGACCCTGAACGTTGGTGTACAAGCATTGCAAACCTTCTCGTGATAGATAAGAAGCGTCGGTTGTATGAATTCCTACTGGGCCGATCCTGTATGGATCGGCTGGAAGACGTTTTTTGCTGTTGGACAAATGATAGGGTGAACGGGTAGGGTCGGGAAGGGAGGGGGTGCTGTTTCGCGCGGTTTTTTAAAGTTCTGTCTGTCGATAGCTGAACGAAGCCGAATTTCAGAAGGTGCAAATTTTCTGAATTGATACCAACTTTGCAGAGCATCTGATACCATTGCCTCAGATTGGAACGTGACTTTAAGTATACGGGGACCATCTCCTTTATAATTTGCAGACAAGGGTATGCGCTTCACGCCGGTAGTCAAAGTGGAATTAACTTTGATTTGTTGCTGGATGAAGCGCCATTGTTCGCAGTCGTGAGTTGCATTTTTGTTATCCTCTAGGTCGTTTAGTTCCGGAACGCCGTGTACGAAAATGCTTTTCCGGTCGTTATCCAGCCTCCAATCGTAGTTTTTA
>JACCGJ010005080.1:0-10876 GCA_013407085.1 Atriophallophorus winterbourni | reverse complement strand
ACTTCCAAAGCAGTGTGAGGTTTTGGTGTGCCTAGATTGAACGACATTGACACTTTGATGTCATCCGCAAATAAAATGATTTTGCTGCGTACGATTTCAGGTATATCGTTGCCGTACCCCAGGAACAGTATTGGCCCAAGACTGAGCCTTGAGGTACGCTACATGTAACGTATACATGGCTGGATAGTGCCCCATCAACTTTGACCATGATAACTCTACCAGTCAAGTAATCGTGCATCCAGGCCAATAATCTGCCGCACACCCGAGGTGCTCTAATTTTTGTAGCAGTATGCTGTGGTTAACACGGTCAAAAGCTTTAGATATATCCAAGTAACAAGCATGGATAAGGTATCCATCGTCCACGGCTCGAGTCCAATTATCAAGAGTTGGGAGAAGATTGGTGAGACAGGAGTGTCTTGTCCTCAATCCATGCTGTGCGAAGGAAAGAAGATTATTTTGTTCCAAGTATTTGATAAGTTCATCTGCTACAAATCGTTCGAGAAATTTAGAGACCACTGTCAACAACGTGACTGGTCTGTAGTTAGACACAGCGGATCGGTTCCCTTCTATGTATATCGGAGTGATTAACCCACTTTTTAGTTAGTAGCAACCTTGCTGCAACTCAGTGAGAGGTTAGAGATCAGAGAGTGGTAAGAATAGAGAATGGGCGCCTTATTTTAGGATGAAGGGTGTTATTTCCTCAGCACCCATGGTTTTTTGTATGTAACCCGAGTGGCTTTTCCAAGACAAGCTCGGGTTTCACAGCGATTTCGTGTATTGTGTTAATCTGAGGTCTGAATGCAGGCAAATGGTAACATACGCGCTCTTCAGGGTAGAACACTCTAGAGTAAAATTGAGCGAGTTCGTTATCGGGTCAGAGAGCTATCGATATAGTTCCAATCGTAGTAAGTGAAGCGAAAACGCTGAGCTTTACCCTAGCCTGTTCACGATCCGGTAGAGAAGGTTCGGGTTTCGTTCAATTTTATCTATCAGATTGATTTGATACCCTTCTTTATCCTCCTGGACAAGTTCAGTAACTTTGTTTCTCAACAAACGGTAAGATTCCTAAGATTCAGTGTTTGACGGCAGTATGTGCCTTCTCCGCGCACAGTTTCTCATCTTTATCCATTTCCGTGTTCGACTCCAAATTACAAATTTGAATCCTTTTTTCAGTTGTTTTGAAGCATATATTTGAGTGGAGTTGTATCTTTTGATTGATTTTCTGAAGTATCGATGACTAGCATTGTTGAACATCAGGGTTAATCGGTGCCTATTCGGTGACATCTCGAAGAGCCAGTGATAATGCAACCATATCGATTATTCGGATCAATTTCTGAGCATCACTAACTCTTTTCGCTTCACATATATAGTCGAAAAAAATGATTAAATGATCACTCTTTCCAAGTGGCGCTTCATACCAGATATTCTCGTCAGAACAATTCTAGTATGGACGGTGTATTTGTGCCTCTGAAGCGAGTGCTGCTTGAGATGTGGTTATATAAAGGAATTTCGTTGAACATTTTGTAGAATAGGTGATCAAGAAAATTCACCGGTGGAATCTCGCTTCTTAGTGAATTCAGGAGATTAGAGTCACCCATGATCAAGACGCTGTTTTGATATCTGGAAACAACCAGCTGAGTTTTCTCAATTAAACTAGCATTGTTTGCTTCGTCTGCTGAAGGTGGTCGGTAAATCACACCAACAACACAGTTTTCTCCTGTTGCTAATTCAAGTGAACACCAAAGTGTATCTTTCAGTATGAAATCATTATCCGTGATTTCTAATGAACGCGAAGTGTTGATCGTAATAAATAGCAACACCCCCTCCTCCACGGTTCATTCGAGTACGATGAAAAAAACATGTTTGGAATGAAAATGTTCTCCTCATCTAATTGCTGATTGAACCAGGTTTTCGTTACGGCTACCAGGAGTGGTGAATATTTTTGACGAATCTCGATTGATCCAGGTAACTTATTTATCAAGCATTGTGCGTTGGCGTACAAACATTAGATGTTTGATCTTGATAAAAGTGTTTGATGATGAGTAATTCAGCAGGTAGGTATAGTACGTGTCAAAGATGGTGGGCCTCGTGGTAATGGCTATAATACATCACCGACTGAGTTAGAGTCGGTCGACATCCGTTTTTTGAAACTGGATTCCCGGCATCACTGTGCTCAGTACCAACAGGTTCGGCAACTTCCACGATACATTCGGTTTTCAGGTGCTTACTGATAATTTTTATCTCTCGTGGAACTTTGTATCGATACTGTTTCCAATTGTTAAGCACGATATTCACCATAGTGGTGATCAAAAGTCTCAGTTTAAGGGTCCGTGGATCATTACCTTCGTAATTCAGTGAGTTCGGGATTCGGAAAGTATCGATCAACGGTACATTGCTGGTTTTTGATATCAATAGTAATAAATCTCCACTGTTGTATGTCGTGGTTAGATTTACACTTTGTATCTGAACCAGTGGCATCTTGTGGGACATTTTGGAGAGTAATCGTGCGTTTATTGCGATCGTACGTTTTTTGGTTACCTTCCGGTGGCGATTCTACCCGCTCTGACCACGGCACATCAACAAATAAACGCGGTTTATTTTCCATGCCGTCCCGTAGCCAGTATGTCGATAGAAGTATATCTTGCCGTGCTGCAACAATTCAAACTTTCCCAGAGAATGTTATGGTGGTGGTAAAGTTGAGCGTATTCGTTTGTTCAGTTTACATATTTAAGGCTTATTAATGGCTCTACAACATTCTTCACTTGTGCAAGCTCCTCTTCCAATTTCGACAATCTACTATTTATTGTATTGAACACTTTTCCAACTGATGAATGCATACTCTTGCGATGGGCATTTACATTTGAATTTTTACAAGCACGGCAGAAATAACACACAGCCGGATAGTCATTATCGTTCACAAGCCTAACACACTCAACAGTTAGGTTCTCATCACATGACACGTGTTGGTGGAACCCACAGAAACCACATTCAACTGAAACAGTATCAACGCTTACCGGATTAAAACACGTGATGCAGAGGTTACAACGATTCAGTGTCACCGTCACATGAATACTTCTCACGGCCATAGCTGGATCGATATTTTTCGTGGTCCGGGCAGTGGTTCTCGTTACACGTTCGCACATGTTTGTGGGTTGCATAAGGCTTGTCGGTTGATCGAAAATACGTGCTTTATCCGTTGAGTGATTTGACTGTGTTCTTTGGCGAGATTTCGACGTAAAACATTTAATCCGAGATTATTCGTGAACCACAGAAGATAGCACACAATATAAGGTATCGAAACTTGTAGCTCAATGTGGCCTTTGGAATAATTTCAAAATCCGTAAAATAGCTGGTACTGGGAAGAACATTGTGCGCGTGAACAAATTGTTCTTTTCCCGTCAAACTGGTAACTTTGCAGGAAGTCGACTTGCACAAATCGAAAAGGATGAAATCCGATAGATATCGTAGAGTGGTGCGCCGAATTCTTTAAATGGTATAAATTCGCGCAGATGCAGCGAAATTATGATCAAAATTGTTGGAGCAACTAAAAATACGTCCGCACCGGAGCGTGTCAATTAGCCTCAATATGTTCACCATGAGATCGACTTGCAGCTGAAAACATACAAGGCAAACACCCGATTTTTGATAACGATTCGAGTACAGTAATAATGGAACAATTGATACAGCAACCCGCTTCTCAATAAAGCTTCATCCATACTAACTCCCAATGTCTGCTTTTTGCGTGATGGACAATGCTTGTTTTCGCTCGTGGCGAAAAATTACGATAATTTCCAACATAGCAATATTGGAAGACCTGAAGCAATTTTTATTAATTGATATTCAATGACTCAATCCCTGGTTTTGTCCCAAACTATTAACGAACCATCGATTCATTAATATATATATATATATATATATGAGAATATTAGAGATATATTATATATTAAAAATATAATATATATATAGATATATAATATAATATTATAAACATATTTCCATGTATTTTGACACCGTGGTTAATGGCTTTTTCAACGAAAACTATTTAGGAGTCACCGTTTCCGACAACCTTAATTGCACCCATCATCTCAATACTTTACAAACTAAAGTATGTTTTCCTTTTCATGCGTTTCGTTTCCGTGTATGGGTTTCATATCTACGCACAGTCAAAAGGCGGAACCAGGAAAAGCATAGAAGATTTGAAACTGGAGGACGGAAAATTATCTGATACCGACCTGTCTAATGCGACTGCTTTATCAGGGTTTTTGAATAGCGCTCAACAATGGGATATTTCTTCAAATATACCGTTGAGTCTGATTGGCCTGACACATGGTGTCCATGTATTAGATTAGTTTTCCTCCAATGAGGCCGATGTGTATGACACACTTACCCCTATTCACGTCAACAATTCTGAAGGGCCGGATGGTATCAACTCAATTATGCTTCAAAATCTTGCCTCAGTGCTTACCAAACCGTTTTGCAAGCTCTTTGATTCATGCCTGTAGCTCGGAGTAGTTTCCAGTAAGTAAATGTAGCCATAGTCGTGCTATTGTCTTTCAACAGCAAGTCGAGCAAAGAATATTATCTTGGTCGCACTGTTATCAAACCCGCCTCCTCCGAAAAAGATTTAGGTGTGATTATCCAATCAGACTTAGGAAAATCAATGCAAAATCGACTGACTGCCTGCAAAGCTGGAGAAGAGTCCTATGTTCGTTTGACACCAATATTGCATGCAAATTGATTTCAACGTACATCCGTCCTCATGTTGAATATGCTATACCGGCATGGGATCCTTGGTTGAAAAAAGATATTCTGCTATTAGAAACTCCACAGCGCAGAGCGAAAAAATCGTCTTGGGACTATCAAATTATCCATACGAAACGCGACTTAAATTATTGAATTGGCAGAGTCGGTGAATACAGACGGATACGATTAGCACTTATTTCATTTGGACAGTGCTTACTCAAACAATCATCCTTGCGTCATTTGTTTCATCGTTCCCATAACACACATCTGCGAGTCCCAAGTAACTTGACCACGCATAGCATGTTTGAAATCCGCAAATATGCTTTTCCCGTTCGCAATGTGGCACTGGGGAACAGTTATTACCTACTCATGTGGTACAATCTGGAACGGGTGAAGTTTTCAGAAATCACAGATATCCATATGGACAGTATTTTTTTATTGTTTGACTAATCTAACAATATTTCGATATTTTTTACCATCCGACCCGATGTACATTTTTGTGGGTCTTGTAAAGCATAGCTTATTTACCTGTCATAAATCTATGAAAAATCTAATGAATAATACACAATAGGCTGTACAAGCTTCGGTATTTCACCTTTTTAGCGTTATCCCGTAATTTAAGGAAATGCTATATTTTTATTATCACTATTCTACTTCAGCTGAGCTTTCACCGTGCTGGTGAAGAGAAACTGCTTTAACATTTTCCAGCATTGGTTATAACGCGGTGCTCATTAAAATAATCCGGATAATCTCTTGACGTCGTGATCATCGAAGATATCAAACAGACAAGAAGAAAAAAACGTTTCGACAGTGGTAAGTGCTTCTCTGCAGCTTTTTGCCGAAAGAAATTCTGGACGCTAGATTGGCTCGTTAGCCACATAAAGTCCTGTGCAAACTGAACTGAACTTGAACTTAAAAGTCATTCAAAAATGGCGGGCTCCTCGATTGTGCTGCAAATATTATTTGTTAGATGGCTGTGAAATCTGAACTCAGTGAACAAAAACTGGGTTATATTAGGGAGTTTGTTAATCACAAGGATCCGAAAGAAGAGTATAAACTAATTCAAAGTATCGGTTTTGGGACGTATGGAGAAGTGTATAAAGTTCGTCTTCCATTTTTCATAATTTCAAGGCTCTGCGACTGCGTACTAAAGAGTTAGCTGCCGTTAAAATTATAAAAATTGATGGGAAAGATGATGTTCGCGCAATTCTTCAAGAAATTCAAACCCTACGAGATTGCCGGCATGCTAATATCGTTCAATTTTTCGGCAGCTATTTTCGGTAATTTATTTCATATCCTAAAGCCTAGGAATAATAAACTCTGGATATGTATGGAATTTTGTGGTGGATTTTCTATGCAAGACATCTATACAAGTATGTGCATACTGTTTCATACCATCATCAGATATACGTCGTCCAATTGAGGAAAATTGTATTGCATTCGTCACTCGTGAGACATTGCGCGGCATTGAGTATATGCACAAAGCTGGCAAAATTCACCGGGATATTAAGGTTCGTTTAGTTCATATCTCAATCACTTGCAAGTATTTGCACGACATAATTGAATTTTATTAGCTTTATTTTCCTTTTCTTTTTTCCCTCATATCTGTCTAGGCCTGGGCAACCTGACAGTATCTTAGCCCACGTGCAGTCTCTGACTGTGCGGCACTGCCTGAATCAGGCTTGTACTTTCATACATACATACATTAGCCTTCGGAGCACTGCTCTTTTAATTTTCGCTAAAGAAAACGTTCATCCGTTTGGTATTAATAATCGTCATAATGCAGCACAGGTCTGGAGCCAAAGTTTGCAACAACAATATGCAAAAAGCAGATAAGCGATCACCTCAAAGGAAAGCGGGCAACCGGAATTCACAAATGCGCCTAAAAAGCAGATTGTTTTTTGTTGTTTCACTGCATATGCTTTAGTGATTACTTTTGGTTTTCTATAAGGATATAAGATAAAAATTATGAGACAATAAAATACTTTGGCGACACTGAATTCGATTCGTAGTCATATCGCGTAATGTTTATAACCAACTATCTGGTGGATCCTTGGGCCCCCACCCAGGTAAACGTATATGCCCATGGAATCTAGCGATAAGGTGAGCTACTTCGTTCCAGCGCGCCACGTCATAGACTGGTCACCCGGTTTTATCCCAGCCTCAACTTCAATTAAGGCGCACTACAGTATGTGGTAAAAGAAGCATTCATAAAACATATCCCAACCATCGGAAACAGGATGTCATCAGGCTTTCTCTCGTTATCTGGCCTCTAGAAACGAACATTCTTGCTGACATACATAATAGCGATGCGCTTCTACCACTGAATGCAAGTGCCATTGTCTGTTCATCATAAAGCATAATGTTAGTGATTACGACTTGAAATCCTTTCTGGCTTTCTCTATTATTTAGCGTCGTTTTATATCTGTTTACCTGAATAGAATCGCAGCATATTGTCAACCTTTCGGTATTGTGATGTGGACGATCGACTAAGCCTTGATTATCTGACATGTCTGGGCTGCAAGGATTTGCGAGACTCGTGCGCACCGTCTTGACGATGTCTGTCTTGTGTTATATATGTGCCGAGTTTTAGTCGTAGACGAAAGGAGTAACCGATTTTCACACTAACGTGAAAGTTTTTGTTAGCATTCAATCTATCTGAATAAATATAAGTAATGGCAATGACCGTCCGATAATATTTTTGGGCTATGTATCTGATCCTCATGATAAACAGTTTATTCTTTTGTTTGATAAAATAATCTGTGCAAATCTGTGAACGCTTCGTCCGAAAGACGTTTTAAATGTGATTGAGTAGTCTTTAACAGTATATCATGTATCATAGGTTTCATGTTGCTTGTAGTAAAACTTATTAATTAATTTTCCTTCAGCTATTTTAAGCGTTCTATTTGTATTAGCCCATACCCCATCTGGGAATCGTTGCTGTCATCTAGATGATTACCATACACAGTCATAGATGGTTAAATATGCGGTGGTTAACTCTACAACAAGCACCGCCTATATTGTTGTGGGCATTTTAGTACAGTATTCAGTCTTGCTAGTGCCTTTATTCTAAAAATCTTATGCGTAATCTGATTATGCTCTAAGCACTGACAAATATTCAGTCCTGTGTGCGTGTAACTACATAATTCCATTTTTAGCACATATTGTATACATACGTATGTGTTTTATACCATGCTCGGAAGCGTGTACGCGATTCAACGAAGATTAGTACGGCACTGTCTTTTACATTCCATTAACCATTTTGTATTTATGTTATACATTATTAGTGCTTGTAAAATGTCGTACTTCCTCATGGTACAGTAATCTCTGCCTCCTATATAATTCTGATTGCCGCTACTTGTGAATTACCTGCTGATTCGGTACGCGTCTGTTTCAGCAGATTGTTTTGATGTTCCCATGTGAACTGTTCTCACCGCAACACGGTGTTGCGCACTACAATTTGTGACCATAAAGCCACGAAGAAAATCTCGTTGCTGCTTGTACACTTGTCCGAGCATGAGTGCATTGTCTACGTGTTATATTTCCCAATTTATTGAAATTTTCGCACGCTCTATTGCTCATTCTTTGATTGTTCGATATACATTATATTCATCCGTGCTATGACGTCATCCCTCCTAGTTTATTTTTTAATATTTTTAATGCGCCATGCTAATCTCATATATTATCAACACATAATGACATCTTCAATTATGTGTTCATTTTTGTGTGCTTCTTTAATATAAAGCCGGAATCATTTGTTTTCCTTTAATTTTTCGCATACAGGGTGCCAACATTTTGTTAACTAACGATGGAGAAGTAAAAATTGGTAGGTTTCTTTTGCCTGTTGCTCTTATTTCCTGTAATATATCAACTTCTTTCGAATTCCTCGTGCAGTGAAACGTGCTGCATGTTTAACACATCCGTTTCATTGTCTTCCGTACGCTCATTACTCACTCATTATTACTAAAGCACGCATAAATTTTTTACTCATCTGGGGTCAAATAGTAAAATTAGCATTACATTTTACGACTATTTATTTTACACATCAACTCAAATATACAGGCAAACCGTGGTTAGTTGATTACCATATGCAAGGAGTTCCATATTGAAACACGTAGATACATACTGTCATTCTATTTTCTGTCTATTTCGTTTGTCATGGGCAACCTGACAGTATCTCAGCCCACATGCAGTCTCTGACTGTGCGGCACTTTGCCTGGATCAGGCTTGTGCTTTCATACCATCATACCGTACTGTCATTTTCCGTTACTCTTACCTGTTGGCCCTGGGCAACTTGACATTATTTCAGTCCACGTGCAGTTCTTAATTGTTAGACAGTTTGCCTGACACCGAGCTCGTTATTTCGTACGTACATACATGCATGTACTAAAGTCCAGCATCGCTGTTTTACGCAACTAATGAATTTCGTTTCAGCCGACTTTGGCGTGGCTGCTCAAATATCGCAAACAATTCAACGTAGAAATTCTTTCATCGGTACTCCTTACTGGTATGTTTCCTTTGTTCAAAGCCCTCATACATTGCTGTAACCTATTTACGGACGGTTTCATTGTACTTTAATGTCCGATTCTGTCATTATTTTCTACATGCGATTATACTAAATCATTTCTAGATATCCTCTTCCTATCTTATTGGATCAATGTGTAATTTCATCTAGGTTTTCATGTACCTTTTCACATTTTAAGTATGAAAATTTCTTTCGAGAGCCTAATATTTTTTGTTAGTCCCTTTGCGGGTTTTCGCTTCAGTCATTTTTATCACGGCTGAACTTCTATTTCCATCAAGTTTATTTGAAACTATTCGCAAATGTAAACTCGCCATGGGGTATGGAAAAGCATGCGTCTACAAATATTTTCAACAAATTTCTGTTTTATTCGAGGACATTAGCTACCTAATATTTTTATGCTGTTAGCATGTCATCTTTAACTTATTGTTGCTTCACTACACTTTGAACCCAGTAATTTGACTTCCTAATACTTTCTTCATTAAATCGGTCTGTGCGTGTCTCTCTACGAGAAAATGGAATATTTTTAATCATCGCTGTAATTACAATGAATATTTATTCGAATGACGCGGTGATTCGATCAACGTTGTGTGACTGCAGGTTTAAATGTGATATTTCCAACTGATTCCATACTTTGTCAAAGTAGCATAACGGGATCTGATAAGGAATCACACTTAAAAGCTTAGAATTGGTAGATACTTCAAGCGAAGTCAAGTAATGGAAAAAAATGTTTTGGTTGTTGCATATCTGTCAGCAGTATAGCTGAGCTTCGTATAAAAAATTCTATGCTATTAACTCTCATCCAAACTGCCTCGTTTATTTTTAGTGATGCAATGCTACTCGTTAACCCGCCGCACAATTATGCATGTCCGTTCAAGAATTACTGTCACTTTTTAGCTGAAAACTACCTTTCAGATTTTTCATTTTCAAGTGGTCATTCAAGTGCTAGTTCTTCGCTGGTCTTGTTATTGCCGCCAACAACTTTCTCGGCTGAACAGACACTTTGCCTAGACTGCAGACAAGGTAATACACATCGCCACGCGTCCTTTACAGCGATCTCTTGCATTATGTAGCGGAAATATTCACACGGAAAACATATTTTGGCATTCTTAATCCAAGGTTGTCTGTGGCTAGAATAACACTTACATATCTTTTCGTCTACACGTTTAAAAAATCACTTTTTTCGCTTTTAATTCACCGCAGGATGGCTCCGGAAGTTGCTGCAGTTGAACGTAAAGGTGGTTATGACGAAAAGTGTGATATCTGGGCCTTGGGAATTACTGCCATGGAGTATGCTGAGCTTCAACCGCCGCTCTTTGATTTACATCCAATGCGGTATGTGTTCAATACGTTGATTTTTCCTGCTTTGCTTATCTTAACATTTTCTACCCTTTATCATGATTCTGCATGTTGTCTGAGGTTTCTCTCTCGGTTCTTAACTGCTTCTGCCTCTTTTCTACATTTTCACAGTTTACTCTTGCTCTAGTCTAAGTTCAACTCTTCATCATTATTGAGCTTTGCTCTCACTTATTCTCTGTCGATACCCTGTAGTTGATCGACCTCCGCTCTTATCTTGACGTTCGAACTTCGTTTTTACAAAATCACCTCCAT
>JACCGJ010005079.1:0-17995 GCA_013407085.1 Atriophallophorus winterbourni | reverse complement strand
ATTATTATTTTTCGAAATGTTTGTAGAATCATGTTATTATGTACGATCGCGATACATAGTGGAGTGTAATTTCTGGGGATGTGAGCAACACATCACTTAAACAAATGATCTGTCATTGAACGATAATAATACTTGCATTGCGAAGAATAAATATCAATGAATGTTTCATATTGCACGAACATTTAATGCATAATGTGTGAAGCGTGATGTTAAGTGTTGTCGATTTTCTTATGAATTTCATTTTGTCTGTTAAAAATAGATTATTATATCATAAATATGAAGTGTTTATTCTCAACGAGACAAGAGGAATTGAATCCACTAGGTTAAGTTAACCTGTTGGCGTTTTATGTAGGTGCAGGTTAAGAAGTTTTGCTGAAAAGAAAATACTCTAAAGCGAGCGAGTGTTCTAAAAAAGTTGTAAAACTTAATGTAATAACAACAACAATGTATGCCATTTTATATATATGAAGTAGAATATCTAGTTTAAGCAGATTGCGTATTTTTTCAACGGTTGGAAATAAAGCCAGATGTGACTTGAATTGGTGTAAAAAAAGAGCTGAGTCGTATAAATTTTAAAAGAAGCTTACACAATTGAGGATATTTATCATAGTAGAAACTGTTCCTCACTTTAGTGAGAAACCTCGGTGATTTAATATTTTTTCACCTATGCGATTAGTCGGAGTACGGTGTTTTGGGTCACTTAAACTTAGTTGAGATTCATGATTGTAAGGCAAGGACAGATTCGACTAAAGCAGCGTTTATAGTTTACCGTTAAGTGTATCTTGCACACAATTTTTGTCGTTGATACAATATTTAGATTGTCTCGTAAGCATTTCAAATGTCCTTGTGTGTTGATGCTGAATGGGGTTGCGACCTTTGTTATTTCTAACAAATTAGATAACACATTTGTTGGAACACTTGAGACAGAGGACATTAATTTGGTCGAGTTGGAACAGCACGTGGTGTACGCTTGAATGTACGTAAACGGTTGACGTAATCTCGGATGCTGACGTCAACTGGTACATCGGAGAAAATTTCGAGTTTACCAGGAGGGCGAAGTGTGGTGTCATATACGGAATCATTTATATAGATGTAAGCAAACTTATGGCAATCAAAGGCATTTATTCTGACTAATACTCTTTCTGTACGAGTAAGATTGAGGCAGTGTTTAGTTGATGATAATATCTCACCACTGGACCGTTGAAGCAAGAGTGATACGCAGTGGCATGTATGTTGTTTGCTCTTAGCAACTCATCAATTCATGAAACAATGTAAATTAGAATTGCGGTCCGCGAATACTATAATTTCTCATTTATTTTTGCAGGAATATTTAACGACAGTTTTCGCGGTGATCTGTAATAAAAACCGGAATAGAGCAGCAGGTGAAACGGTCAATGCAAGGGAGATTATATGTGAAACCGCTGGATAGAACTAGAGGTCCAAATATGTTTATGTGCACATATTGGAAACGTTCGAGCGCTTGAAAATCGAATCAAGTGGCGCCGATTGTATGAGGCTGAACTTTACTGCGTTGAAGATGGATGCACTATTTAGTTCACAGTCTGCATGTCTGGCAAAACGTACCGATCAATTTGCGGATGGCTTAAATACCTGGATTGGATAAACGATAGAGTTATTTAAATGCCTGTTATCTGAATGAATGAACAATAATGATATGGGTCTGTAAGGTTTAATGTCACACAGGATGATCGAATTGACTGCATGTATCTGCATGCGGGAATATGCGAGGAAAACCGTATTAGTCGATCGAGATAGATTGCGAATGTCGCTGGTAATTTCTGGAACCTAATGCAAGTGACGTATTTCTCGTGGTACATATAGATTCAATGGTGCAGCAGGAGCAAATGTTAGGTTTTCGTGATTAATCCATGCTAGGAAATCACGGCTTTCAAGCAAATGTCGAATATGCCGTGTCACAAAATAGATAGATAGTAACTCATGACTGAGCGTACTGTATCGTGTTTCAGCAGGTTCAAGACAACGTTAGATAAGCTAGGTGTTTTTGATCTCCTTCGGTCGATGTCGACCATGGATGTACATCACAATCGCATGAATGTTCATGTTCTACAGATTTTGGAATGACTAAACAGTTTGATTCGGGAGGGAAAATCTCTCGCAGTGCTGGCAACAATAGTCAGAAATCAGTTGTATAGCATCAGTTGCACGCCGGTGGCGTGATCTGCGTTTCGCAGTCAAGAGCTGTATCCGCTCCTCTCCAGCTTGCAGACGACGCTTTACACAATTCCTTTAATGTAAGCGGTCAAGTGCAGGATTTTTACAACTAGCGGGTCAATGAAATGATCTTTCATATCTCTTTTGCAAACGTCTTTGCTGCGCAAGTGCGATCTGCTCTGTTTTAAAAGGGTGGACGTGCTCTGTAGACCAGCTTTTGAGAGCACATCAGAATTAGTCACTTCGTCCATTCACGATATATTTGAGATACAACGAATGCTTCGTAGATGGAAAGCATTCAGCTTCCGTTCATGTCTTGCGCAAGCAGTCCAGGTTTATCGACCGTACAGTAAAACATTTAGTAAGCACGCGCTGTATGCCATTATTTTTGTCTTTACAGTCAGCTTGCAGATACCTTAGACACAAGAGTTTAATCAAGACAGAATGACAGCTGCTCTGCTAATCCGCATATCAATCTTCTTTTCTAGCGAGAGGTTATCCGCAATGTTTGAACTAAGGTCTGTAGAATGATGTACTGATTTGAGCTGGCAGTCTTCAACAGTCATGATGAGAGGCGATACAGTCCCTTGACCAATGACTTTGGTCTTGCTCATGCTGATTGTTAGCATAAAAGCGAGTGTCTTGGCGATATTGGTTACGTCTTATTGAAAGAATGCATGTACTTCATGTTTGATGCATTTGTAACAAGCAACAACCAAGTATCGGGGTTCTTTGATAGGTTAGACAGTGAAGTAACTCTTGTCAGAGCAGATATAAGTTGCTCTAATGACTGGAGGGGTTACTCAGTAATTTTAAATAAACGTTATTTTCTACGTAACATGTCAGTCAACCGTTGTTAAATCTTCGCAGATTGCCTAATCAAGTGTCTTTATTAGTTGACCAAACCCGAAAATATCTGACTTGATGAGTCTAGTTAGGACGAGGATAATCTTGGATAGCTGATGGTACTTGAGGTAACGGTTTAATAACTGAAATAGCAATATGGAGTCCAAGATTATCGACAGAACTCAAGCAGATATCAATGAAGGCCATAATGGCATAGACGTTGGAAAACTTCATGAATGTTTTACGATTTCCAGATGGTTTTGCACTTGCGATGTATGCATGTATTTGAATTATGTGCAGCATTGTGTCGACCAAATGGTATCCTGATAAATTTAAACATACTAAATGGAGTGGTGATGGCAGTTTCGGAGATATCTTAGCCAGCTACGGGAATTTAATGATGTGCTAGCACTAAAATCAACTTCGAAAACACAGATGTTACGTGAAGAGGCATTAGAATATCACGCAAGTGCGGAATTGGATATTGATCTACGACACTGCTCAAAGCAAGATAATCACCTGGCAGAAACCAGACGTTCGTTTAGTTCTTTTTGCCCATATAGAGATGTGTGGTCAAAAGTGAAACAGATTAACGGATTATTCAGAGTTCCATCATGTTCTCGAATTTTCGTTCGGCGGGTTCCAGTTTTTTAGGCGAAAGCATAGGTGGCCTATTGAAAACCGGTGTCCTCGTGTAAAAGTATGTCGTTTGATGTCATGCATGAGAGAAGTGTCGTGTGCACGTGATTTGAAGATATCTGAAAATTCCACCATGATAGAATTGTACTTCGGTGAAGTATCTGGAATAAAGACTCAAATATTTTAAAATGGTTTAATTACACAAATGGCCGATGGATTCAATCTTTCTGACATTGTCAATGAGTTTTTGATGACTCATGTTGACTGAAGGATTGAAGAGTGAAAATAAACGTGCTTCCAGGGAAGATGGTTCTGATGTCAGCATTCAATCAAAAGTTACGTCGCGGACCGAGGTCGATGGAGAGTTATCGTTGACCTTCGATGGATAAGTGCAACATTACAACGGGAAATTTTTGCAATGAAAACTTACAAATAAACGAACGCACGGTGAGTGAAGATTTAATTTACAATGTGATCATCCACACAAAAATATTTTTATCTCCGAACTCCGGTTCGTCACTTTGATCGTAAACGATAATTATGAAAGCTGACAAATACGGCCACACGTCAGTTTTGCCATTAATCGTCGTGATTTACAAACAGGCAACAATGCAGCACCAGCAAACAAGGCATATACAGTGAGTTCGCGAAAAAACTTTATCCGAAAATATATTGAATAAAACAAGCATCGATGAAAACGAAAATAGATTTGAAATCAATGTTAAATTAAAAATAGCTACATGTGCAACTTGAATGGACTATGTCAGTGAACATTATATGAATTGGCTCAAGCCGAACAACCGTCTGCCATATATACAGAAGAATAATAATACAGTCATGAGGATTCAACTTTCCAGGTTTTCGAATATTTTGATCAAGTCGCACCGTAGACGAAGTCGATTATGTAAAAACAAAGCTGTAAGGTTTCAGCCATAACTTTAGCTATTTCGTTCACGGAAGGTTTAACGACGTCAGCTGAAATAGGTTTATCTGGTAGAAATACATCCAGCTTGGATGAAGTAAGGCGTGGTTACTAAATTCTCAAATTTATTTAAGCGAATCCTGTGAGGTGAACTAAAAATAAATATGCACTATACAAAATAAAAATGCAAGCGAACTCACTCAAAGTCCAACGGTAGAATTTTTGAAGTCAAACTATACGCAGATAAACCCACAGAAGTTAGTCCAAGAGACGCAATCCCAAGTGTAAAATGCGCTCACATTATGGAGAATTTGTTAATCAAAATTCCCGCACCAAGAAAAGGCACATACATTTCGCATCTCTGAAAGATGACAGAGTCCAACGTCTTCAAATTAGATTGGTTATCATACAAGCGTTAATTCGAATAAAACATGGAATGCCAAAAAACAAAAAATCCATTTCAGATCAAAACGTTTATGTACAAAACAGGAAGAATAGAAACGGACTTTGATTACTACAATACTCGCCCCCAGAAACTTTATTCGGCTTTAAGAAATGATAACATAGGCTCGAAATGTTCATGATATCGCATAGTCATCAAGACGCTTGGACTAATGCACATGTCTACCGGTTCGAGTTGTTACCGTGCTGGAATGAGAGGATTGAGATGAACAAGGCGGAGATAGGAAAATAGGATTACATGACGGTAGTGATTGGAGGGTTACAAAGCCTGATGTAATTTGTGGCTTTAGTGCAACGAAAGCTGGTTTCAGAAAATCAATGTTAAATTTATCAACATGAACACTGCAATCCATGACGAAATATTTATGTTTACGACCAATAACTCGATGCTGTACGTTATACGATTTTTGAAGTGCTTTGTAACAGAGTCACGTCGCAACTTGAAGATAAACAATCGTTGGCGAGTAATGTAATCTAACATAGAAGGTGTAGTGGACCAGTAAAGCTTGTATACAAAAGTCACAATACAAAAATAAGCAATCTGACTCAAGAACAATTCTTTCGATCCACGTACATATAATCAGCAATCTTACTTTGGTAATTCCCTGTTCTTGTAATGACTTCAATATTTCTACTCAAAATGTTACGTTCTCGAAACGGAATTTCCAAAACCCAGATCGACTGAGAATGCAGGTGATGCGCACAACAGAAGTGTATTGTGTTAGGTGATCATTTGATTATGTACAAAATCGTATTCAACAGAAGAATTGTTTTCACTGAGTAATCGAACAAAAAGTCGATGCAATGTGAGTGATAACGTTAACAGGAAACAGATAAATCAATAGTACTATCGATCATCTGAGCGAAACGATATTGTCAGAACAAATTGAACTGAAGATATCAACGACTGTACAATAATTTTTTTACCAGAAAAATTGTTAAGTGAAATTAGATTTGTACAATCTCGACACATCTTCCCCCCTAGAGCGTTGGAAAAAAATGAAAACGCTCGAAACATTCAAAGTGAGGTAAGTCTCAAGTTTTGTTGGCCAAGTAACAATACGGCCAGATCGTGTGTTGAGTTCTTTTCAAGCAAGAACATAAAGTCTGTGGGGAAGGACTGGGTATACCCATTGGTTGCGTGGGAGGGTTGGATTGGATGTCAATGGCATTTTGTGGGATTCAAGTGGGTATATTGACAACATCGAGATTTGGGCTTTCAGTGTTTTGTAAGCTTCGATTTGATCTTAACGGCGAGGGTTGCACATAGGGGACCTTTAGGCGATCAATGCTAATATTGTCAGGAGTTCCTTTTTATCTATCTTGAAGTATTTCGGATGACGTTTAATTACTGAATACAGACCGCTGTGAGGTGGCATCAAGTGCTTCTTTACACTGTCGACCCTCACGAAGACAAACTTGCATGATTGGAGGTCTTCATGCACTTGTTTATCGCGATGCGATATTTTTGGCTTTTGATGAGGCAATGTCCGCATATGACGCATATATATATGATGTACTGAGTAGTTGTTCTGTAGTCGTGTTCAAGGTAGCCACTGACCATTATACCCGGTAACCGCAGTGTTGTGTCATAAACTAGTTACACTTCGAACACGCGAGATCTTCTTTCACTGCCGTTCGTAATCCTAACATGACAAGTGGTAATGAGACTGACTAATTTTGTGTATTCCCGTGAGCAATGGAAGCAGCTTTCAGTTGTAGATAAAAGCGCTCGAATAGACCATTCGCGCAAGAATGATAGGCTGTGGTGCAAATGTGGTCGGTGCCCAGCAGTTTGTTTAATTCACGAAAGAGTGCTGTTTGAAATTAAGAACCACAATCAGTTGTAATGACTGAAGGAACGCTGAATTGTGATATACAAGATTCGATTAACCACACGAAGCGGTCAGAGATCAACTTTTCAGTAGCGCGAATACTAGGATGTGAGAGATCGTGCATTTGGTGGAATATTTTACGACGTAATGTTGCTTGTACAAAAGGTTTAGGGGCGCCTGTAGATATATCGCATGTAATAGACATGGATGAGTCAGGAATTGGGATCTCGGTTAACATCAACAATGAAGATCTCCGGATTTGTGGTAGCTCCTGGTCGGTAAGCTGAGCTTCTGCGATATTTAGTGATTGGCCGTCGCTGATAATAGAATTACAGTCACCACGGGATAGGGCGTCGGCGACAACGTTATCTTGGCCTGAGATGTGTCTTATGTCAGTGGTAAAATGTGCAATGTAGTCCAGTTGTCAAATTTCTCGTGCTGAATAGTGGTCAGTGTTTGAAGAAGGGCGTAACAGAGCGGTTTATGATCAGTTTAAACCGTGAATTCTCGCACTTCAAATAAATGGCGGAAATGACGGATGGCATAATAGATTTCAAGCAATTCTCTGCCAATCGTACTGTAGCGAACCTGAGCTGGTTGTGTCTCTTTGAAAAAAAGATAATGGGCACAGTTCTCTATTGCGACTATATTACAAAGTTGCACCAATCTCTTCGTTAGACGCGTCCGTGGATAAAAAATAGTGTGATATAAGGATCGGACGGTAAGTAGTTTAGCAACGTTGCCACGCTAAGCGCATTTTTAATGCGTTCAAAAGCAGTTTTAGCTTAATCCATCATATTTACCGAGCGTTTGTCGTTGCGAAGTAAATCCATCAATGGTTGAACTAGCTCGGTATACTGAGGAATGAATCGACGGTAGTAATTCACAAGATCAAGAAAACGACGGACTTGTCGTATTGATTCAAGTAATGGGTAGTCTTTTTTGGCGAAAACCTTTTGCTCTTATGGCCTGATACCTTTAGGATCAAATTGATGTCCAAGAATTTCCAGTAATTCGACGCCAAATAGGCATTTATCGGGATTTACGAATATACCGTACTTCGCAAGTTGTGAAAATAAGCGATGTAAATGTTCAGCGCGTTCAGTGGGCGATTTACTAGCGATGAGTACGTCATCGATGTAAACGAAGACGAAATCGAGGCCCAAGAAAACTTGATCCATGAACCGTTGAAATGTCCGTGCTGCGTTGCGCAGACCGAATTGCATTCAAACGAATTCGAAAAGTCCGAAAGGTGTGGTTATGGCTGCTATGGGCACGTCTTCCGGTTTTACTGGTATCTGGTTTTAGGCACGAATTGAGTCAAGCTTTAAAAAGTTGGTATTTCCTCCAAGTTTCAAGGCAAAGTCGTGGCTGTATGGTATAGGATACCTATCAGAAACAGTAGTTTTGTTCAGTGCTCTATAATCTTCGCAAGGGCGCCATGCACCATGTTGCTTCTTTCCGACCATGTGGAGAGGTGATGCCCATGAAGATTTTAATATAATCATGATGCGCAATTCCATCATATGCTCGAACTCTCGTTTAGCAATGGCCGATTTGTCTGGTGCTAACCGCCTTGTTCGAGTGGAGACTAAGGGAACGCGTGTTTCGATATGGTTTCCAACGTCGTGTTTAATTGCATTATTCGGTGAGTTTGGGCGGAAAACTTCTAGGAACTCAGACAATAAGCTGCTTTATTGTTCTGAAATATTTAGTGATAATACGCGAATAAACTGTATCGCAGAACGACATGGTTTTCCTAGCGTTTTCAACTGTGTCAGGTTGTCGATTATTTTACGAGACTTCAAATCGACGGACAAGTTAGAGTGTGCAAGGAAATCTTCACCTAATGTAGCGCTTCTTACGTCTGCAACGGTAAAAATCCAACGGAAGTCACGTCTGAGTCCTAGGTTTAGAGTCAGTGAACGTTGTCCGAACGCTGTGATCTGCGTACCGTTCGCCGCTTATAATGTCGATGAGGATTTGTTCCTGCGTTTCTGTGGTGTGGGCGGGATTACACTTATCTCAGCACCTGTATCATTGAGAAAACGCAATTTATTCGAAGAATTAGTGACATAAAATAGGCGACTAATGTTGTTGCCAGATGAAGTCGTCGCTGTTACTGCCTGGCGTTAAAGTTTTCCTGGTTTGTAAAGTTTACAGAATGGCAAGCACTCTCTAGCCTTAGAGCCGAATCGGTGGTGATGATGACATAGGCTGTGCGCGCGTTTGTATCTTTCTCGGGATGAACTTCTGGCTGAAGTGCGTGTTCGGCTGCGGCTAAGTCTTGATTGTCGATCGTTGAACATCTTTGTTAGGGCTAAAATCTGTAAGATCAATTTAGCGACTTGTTGTTTGAGCTCTTGTACTTCAGTTTCCACCACGGGCTCTAATGTGACTTCTTGTAGGGTAGATGGTTAATTGGTTCTGTACACTGAATAAAACTTGGTCCGCTGTTTCTGCTAGCTTCTGTAGAGGTATATCTTTCTCGAGAACCGAAAGAGATTTTCTCAAATCTACAGGTAAGTTTTAAAACCATAGTATACGTGAAACAGACTAACTCAGGGGTTGTTCCCCTTGAAGGTGCATCATATGTCTTAAGAGCTGAGAAGTGGTTTTGTCACCAATCTCTACTCCTGCTAACAATGTACGCAAATTTTGCTCCTTTGATGTGGCTGTTCTGTTGATTAACGCATTTTTCAGTGTGGTATACGGGTCGGATTTCGGTTTATCATAAATAATATCGGCGACTTCTGTAGCGGCCTCGGTGGGTAAATGAGCAACCACACAGTTGTACATACTCTCCTGTTCAGTAATGCGTCTGAATTCGAAAATTTCTTTAGCTTGAGCTGACCATAGACGAGAATTGTGCGTACCGAAAGATGGAAGTGCTAAATTAAAAATTTCAGAGCGGTGGGCGGTGTCGCTGAAGTTATTAAAAGTCATTGCAAAGAATTACAGACTGAAAATATGAAAATATAGACAGAATATGCGACAAAAATCGGGCTCACCAAAATATGTAGTTAACCAGTAAAGCTAGTATACAAATCTCGCAATAAAAAATTAGCAATCTGACTCACGAACAGTTTTTTCGATCCACGTACATATAATCAGCAATCCTCCTTTGGTAATTCCCTGTTCGTGTAATGACTTCAATATTTCTACTCGAAATTTTACGTTCCCGAGACGGAATTCCAAAACCCAGATTGATCGAGAATGCGGGTAACGCGCACAACAGAAGTGTATTGTGTTAAGTGATGAGTTGATTATGCACAAAATCTTATTCAACAGAAGAATTGTGTTTACTGAGTTATCGAACAAAAAAATCGATGCAATGTGAGTGATTACGTTAACAGGAAACAGACAAATCAATAGTTCTATCGATCGTCTGAGCGAAAAGATATTGTCAGATCAAATTGAACTGAGGATATCGAGGACTGTAAAATAGATTTTTCACCCGAAAATTTGTTAAGTAAAATTAGATTCGTACAATTTCGACAAAGGTAATCACTGACACGCAAAAACGAGTTCACCATTAAGATACATGGTACTATGATCAACTAACAGAGTGGCTGAACATTGCATGTCATTTTGGATAGTGGAACGAATTCCAAGAAGAAAAATTAGTAAATTCTCAGTTTATCAATTATGATCAGCCTGACAATCTAGAGTGACTTTGAGCTGCCGGTGGAACTAGGGTAGTAGGCAGTGGTTTGGATGTGCTGAGAGCCTGGAGTAGAGTTGAATATCTTAACAATAACTATGGAAAATGAGCGCCACGCCCAGTTGTGATGATTGATGGTGTGCTTAAATTTGCAATTCAATGTTCTACAAAAGAGCATGCTACAGTTTCAGAAAATGTGACTTTGATCCAAACTGCAATCAGCAATCGAGTAAAATGTTCGATTGCCGTTAGAATAAATAAATATTCGTTCGATGATGGCAGAGAAGCGAAAACGTTAATATTCAAATGAGAGTACAGACTGTTTGAAATTATAAAATGAATGTAACATGTCATAATATGTTAAGAAATTTTGTTCCTTTGACAACTGATGCAATGCTTTCGAATATGGCTCGTGGTACAAAAGAATAAACAAGTGATATATGTTACCCTGTCGAAATATCACACGTCAAAATGGCATTGAATTTGGGTAACTCGATTTGCTGCAAATTCAACATTTCGCAATTTAGGATGGAAAAATCTCACTTTGATGGTTAGCCATCAGGATAGATCGAATCGTTTGCCTGCAGATAAAACAGAAATGTCGAGTCTTGATAATGCATAGGCAACCAAGTTCGCATCTACTTTGACGCAACGGATGTCATTTGAGATTTGAGGATTGTAATCCAAGTCTCGAATCACGCGCGGCGTATGACGATCGGGTTTAGAAGGCACAGCAACAGTGAGTGGTTTTTGATCCTCACAATAATAAAGTCACGACCTTCTAATAGGTGACGTAAAAGCCGTATGGCTAAATATATCACAATTGATTCACGGCCAAATGTGCTGAACCTGGTTTGTGTCACATTAAGTATTTGTGGAGAAATTCCAAGGAATGTTTTGGTGGTGTTTAGTAAACAGCTCTCAACGTGGAATTGGAGTCATCGGTCATCACAAATTAAGAAGAAGTATGGGACAGTTTGGTGACAATGAAAATATTGTTTTTAGACATTGTAAAAGCTTTAAACGACCCTGTTGAATATTGTATTGATTTTTGCGCAGTTTAAGATGTAACTGCGGTAAAAGTTGATCATACCGATGAAAAAGTAACTGCGTTACCGTTTTGGAACGGGAAATTCCGGAATCAGTTCAACCTTTTCAGGAATCGGTTCAATAAAAGATGAATTGAGCTGATGACAAAGAAACATAAGAGTGTTTGTGCCATTGATGCACTTAATAGCGTTGATCTTGATCCCCCAATTAACGAAACGCTTTAAAACGAAACGAATATGTGTGAGGTTTTTTTGAAGAGTTGCTGACAATTAAGACGTTACCAGTTTATATGTTGGCAATCGATAAGCCTTCCAAGATTTTTTTGATAATAAGCTGACAAGTTTGTGCAACATTTTTCAAATTAACGGACAATCAAGTGTATTCGTATAAGCCTAATGGATTAGTAGTATGTATGTATTCTTTGTTTACCAGGATGTAGTAGTAAGCATGTACATGATCAAGCTTAGTAAAAATATTTGTAGAGAAAGGATTCAAAGAGATATCGTTGATATTTGGCACGAGGTATCTTACCGGTTTTTATGAGCGCTGTATTCATCAGCTGGCCTCCAGTCATCTGAGGTCTTCTTAGCCACCATATGTAGTGATGACCACCAAGAGCCGGAGAAAGTTCAAATTATTCCAACCTCTAGATCGTCTATAAAACTCCCGCATGTAGCGATAGTCAGCGGCTAAACGCTCGATCCATTGTTCCTGATATATACCCTTGTAGGGAAGCTCAACCTACGGACGATACGTGTTTCAAGTGGTAAAGGGTCACTTACATTGTGAGGGCCGATTTGAGAGATAATCACTGCTCATCATGCGTTTTGTGGATGGAGTCGAATGGGTAGCTTTTCGTAGAGAATTTTGTTCGACGTAAAATTTGTCAAGCGACCAATGCTAACTTTGTATATGATGCCGTTGCGTAGTAGAACGAAATATTTGGCTTTCTGTTCCAATACTTTGGATGATCCCTCGTATGGAATTTGCAAGGGATTTTATCAACATTGACTCGATTAATAACGTGGGGGCAACTGTTGAAGTCATTGTGGATAAATGATGGACGTTCGGTATCGCGTGTTAGTACTGGCTTGATGGAAAACATTTGTTGTCTGCGTCTTGAGCAGTAGCCTGATAGCTCAATTTTACCGGTAGTGGTTGAGTTAAGTACCATCTCAACAGACATTTTTATTGTTGTCCCAAATACCAACTCTGTTCGATAACAACCGATTTCCATTTCAATCGTGTTTCGAATATTGAGAAGCACGATAGGAAAATATTCAAATCATTCTGTCCTAAAAAAGCGGTGTTGGGCAGAATTCAATTGAAGGTGAAAATTGCACTCATTTATTTGCTGCAGGATGGTGCGCGGGGAAAGTTTGGTGATCACATTCTAGTAAACGGTTCGTTCTCGGAACAAAGCACACGTGAATTACGATCCTGTGTAAGTGGTAAATTTAGCAGGCACACAAACAGTCGAGATTCAAGAATTGACGAATGATCGTGCGATAGTATCAGTTGAGATATCTCGTAAAGGAACTGCTTTGGGCATCGTGTATATCTGTCGACGCAGGTTAGGGTATAAATATACTTTAGTGAAACTGGTAACGGACTCACGATATAAATATGTACATGCTCGAATTTTTTTTTACCCAGCACAACGTGCCGTGCGGTCGCATTATTTTGAGCTCCTGATTATCAGGATATACTGTTCTTAAACTTACACTTACGTGGATATATTATACGTTGTTGGACTCCTCTCGAATCAGCTTTCTGGATATACCACTCTCGTAGCGGTATTCGATAATACGAGCAAATTGGGATTTATCGTGATTTTCCCATATTGGATCTACGCGTGCAACTCTGTTAATACTCTCCAAGTCCTCAAAGGGATTAACGTCATCGGAAAGATCTTATTCTTCGCCGTCGACTGGTCATACTTTCAACATCGTGTAATCAACTACCGAAGAGTATCACCGGATTAAATTCTGATTTTGCTCTTTTTCGTGAACACTGAATTTTTTGTCGCGCACATTATATTCATCATCGATCGCTCGACTGAGCCAATGCTTGTGCACAAACCACTGAACAGTGCTGCTCATAACCCTGACCGGATGACCCCGAAACGAAACCAAAGCGCACCGGGCTGCATGTGTGCGGTTTGCCGAAAGTCGGTAAGTCCTAAGGCAAAGTCTGTCACATGTTACGATTGTTTGTCGAAAGTTCATGCTAAATGCGACAAATCGCTGACCTCGGATTTAGTATCGATTATTAATGGAGATGATTGCCCTGGTGTTTGTTATGTTTGTCTGGTTTGCAAGGCCAAATCAACACCGTCAGCCTCGGCGACGAAAACCCCTGAATATGATATTGAGACGCGTCTAAATGGAATGGAATCCAGTATACAAAAATTAAATGAACTGATAATAAACGTTATAAAGACACCGTCGTTACCCGTCGTTACTGCCGAAGAGCCGGTAGATAATCCATCATACTCAACTTTACCACCAAACCAATCAATGGAAAAGGTTGAATTCTTGCAGCACAGCACCCAGCAGAGTGTTAAAAGCGTCTTAAAGCCGAAAACGTTCACATCGAAGGCCCCATTAGCGAAAGTTGCCTCGAAAGGAATTTCTCTTAGTGTTATCTGCACCAACGTGCCAGAGTCGACTGAGACGTTATTTTCGAATAGACATCAGAATGATTTGGCTGAATGGTTGAAACTGTGCACTCGCATGAATCTCAAAGCGATCCACCCGGTTTCGTTGATTCGCTTGAGTCGTCCTCCCAAAGCGCTACACCAAGATAAGCCGCGGTTGCTCAAGGTAGTAGTGCAAAATGAGAAGGACTTAGAAGATGTACTTCTGTCGACATACTTGCTACGAGACGACATGGAAAATACATCTCGTGTATTTGTTGATGTGCCCTGGTCGGAACGGGCAAAATCGCCACTGAAAGGTAACCAAAATAAAGCAAACGATCGCAACAAGCGCACCCTTATTCTGTTAAATGTCCCAGAAGATGCCACCGGTTCAGATACAAAGTGTAAATCCAACCACGACCTACAACAGTGGAGATTTATCAGTAATGCTATCCAAACCACCAATGTAACGGTTATCGATACGTTCCGAATCCCAAAGTCATCGAATTACGAAGGTAATGGTCCACGACCCCTTAAACTGACACTTTTGACCACCACTATGGTGAACACCGTGCTTAACAACTGGAAACAGTATCGATACAAAGTTCCACGAGAGATCAAAATTGTCGGTAAACACCTGAAAACCTGCTCTATCGTGGAAGTTGCCGGACCTGTTGGTACTGAGCACAGTGATGCCGGGACTCCTGTTCCAAAAAACGGATGTCGACCGACTCTATCGGAGTCGGCGATGTAATATACCCATTAACACGAGGCCCACCATCTTTGACACGTACTCAACTTACATGCTCAAATACTCATCATCCAACACTTTTATCAAGATCTACCATCAAATGTTTATACACCAACGCACAATGCTTGATAAATAAGTTACCCGAACTAATCGAGCTTCGTCAAAAATATTCACCACTCCTGATAGCCGTAACGGAAACTTGGTTCAATCAGCAATTAGTTGAGGAGGAAATTTCCATTCCAAACATGTTTCTTTTTCATCGTACTCGAATGGATCGTGGAGGAGGAGGTGTTGCTATTTACTATGATCAACACCTCACGTTCAGAGAAATCACGGATAATGATTTGATACTGGAAGATACACTTTGGTGTTCACTTGAATTAGCAACAGGTGAAAACTGTGTTGTTGGTGTGATTTACCGACCACCGTCAGCAGACGAAGCATTCAATGCTAGTTTAATTGAGAAAACTCAGCTGGTTGTTTCCAGATATCAAAACAACGTCCTGATCATGGGTGACTTTAATCTCCCGAATTTACTAAAAAGCGAGATTCCACCGGTGAACTCTCTTGATCATCTATTCTACAAAATGTTCAACGAAATTCCTTTATTCAACCACATCTCAAGCAGCACTCGCTTCAGAGGCACAAACACACCGTCCATTCTCGATCTTGTTTTGACTAGCGAGGAAAATGTCATCGAGGATATCCGTTATGAAGCACCTCTTGGAAAGAGTGATCATGTAGTCATTGTTTTCGACTATATATCTGAAGCGATAAGAGCAAGTGATGCTCAGAAGTTGATAAGAAAAATCGATACGGTTGCATTATCAATGTCTCTTCAAGAAGTCACCGACTGGGCACCGATTAGCACTGATGTCCAACAATGCTGGTCATCGATACTTCAGAAAATCAACCGAAAAATAGAACTCCACTCAAAATATGTTTCAAAACAACTGAAAAAAGGATTGAAATTCGTGATCCGGAGTCGAACACGGAAATGGATAAAGGTGAGAAACTGTGCGTGGAGAAGCCACATACTGCATTCAACACCTGAATCTTGGGAATCTTACCGTTTGTTGAGAAACAAAGTTACTAAACTTGTCCAGGAGGATAAAGAAAAGTATCAAATGAATCTGATGGATAAAATTGAACGAAATCCGAAGCTCCTCTTCCAGATCGTGAACAGAAAGGCCAGGGTAAAGCCAGGTGTTTCCGCTTTACTTACTACAACTGGAACTACATCCACAGCTCTCGAAGCCGCTAACGAACTCGCTCAATTTTACTCTAGAGTGTTCTACCCTAACGAGCGCGTATCCTACGATATACCTGCATTCAGGTCGCAGAATACAATACACGAAATCGTTGTGAAACCCGAGAGTGTCCTGGTAAAGCTACGCGGGTTAAATACAAAAAAATCCCCAGGTGCTGATGAAATAACACCATTCATCCTAAAGCAATGCGCCCATGCTCTATTCTCACCACTCTCTGACCTTTTCAACCTGTCCTTGAGTTGTAGCACGGTTGCTAATGACTGGAAATGTGGACTAATCACTCCGATATACAAAGGAGGGAACCGATCTGATGCGTCTAACTACAGACCAGTCACGTTGTTGCCAGTGGTCTCTAAAGTTCTCGAACGACTTGTGGCCGACGAACTTATCAAACACTTGGAACAAAATAAGCTTCTTTCCATCGCACAGCACGGATTCAGGACAAGACACTCCTGTCTCACCAATCTTCTCATAACTCTTGATAATTGGACTCGAGCCGTGGACGATGGATGCCCTATCCATGCGTGTTACTTGGACATGTCTAAAGCTTTTGATCGTGTTAACCACAGCATACTGCTACAAAAATTGGAGCAGCTCGGGGTATGCGGCAGATTATTGGCCTGGATAAAGGACTACTTGACTGGTAGAGTTATAAGGGTTAGAGTTGATGGGGCACTATCAAGCCCAGTAGAAGTTACAAGTGGCGTACCTCAAGGCTCAGTCTTGGGGCCAATACTCTTCCTCGTGTACGCGAATGATATACCTGAAATCGTACGCAGAAAAATCATTTTATTTGCGGATGACATCAAAGTCTGGACTAGCATACGCACCATAGAAGATTGCGAAATTCTCCAAAAAGATCTCGAAGCACTTCATAATTGGTCCTTGCGGAACTGCTTACCATTCAACATCCAAAAATGTAAAATGTTGAACGTCGGTAAATCATTCGAATTCTCATACTCTCTGGGATCTCAGCAACTTCCATGGGTTACTGAAGAGAAAGACCTGGGCGTGTGGATTAGCAGTAACCTGAAGTCTTCACGGCACTGTTCTGTTGTATACAAAAAGTCCTGCCAAATCTTAGCATTGCTCAGAAGGATCTTCGGTCGTTTCTCAAAGCAGATACTCCCACGTATAATTAACACCTATATCAGACCAACAATGGAGTATGCTGTTCAAGCATGGTCCCCATGGTTACAAAAGGACATGACCTTGCTGCAACGGGTATACCACCGCGCTACAAAACTGGTGACCGGGCTATACAACAGGCCATACGAGGAGCGGATTGCAACACTAAACCTCTTTGACTTTTCGTACCGTCGTCTCAGGGGTGACTTGATCCTGCTTTTCAACATTCTGCATACAGTGGATCACCCACTTGAACACCTGTTTCATCGGCAAGAAGCACGTGGTAGCAGATCGCATGGATACAAGTTAATTATTCCACACTCCAGATCAAATTGTCGAAGGTTTTTCTTTGCTGTCAGAGTCTGTTTTCTATGGAACTCCCTGCCCCACATATCATTTGCGCAACAAGCCTGAACATGTTCAAGGCTGAACTTGACAAGTATATGTTGACCAAACCCAACCTTGCACCTGAATACACGTGCTGACTTTCCATGTGTATAAAACATTTGTGTTGTTTTTATGAATTCCCTATATTTTTAATCTGTGGTTACTGTAAAGTATTTACTTTTTGGACCATTAAAACTTTGAATTAC
>JACCGJ010005078.1:0-17037 GCA_013407085.1 Atriophallophorus winterbourni | reverse complement strand
CATACATGCATACATACATGCATACATACATACATGCATACATACATACATACATGCATACATGCATGCATACATACATACATACATACATACATACATACATACATACATACATACATACATACACATACATACATAAATACATACATGCATACACATACATACATAAATACATACATACGTACATACATACATACGTACATACATACGTACGTACATACATACATGCATACATACATACATACATACATACATACACATACATACATAAATACATACATACATACATGCATACATACATACATGCATGCATACATACATACATACATACATACATGCATACATACATACATACATACATGCATGCATACACACGTACATTCATGCATACACGTACCCTCACGTATGTGAGCTCTACAACACCATCTCATTCGTTCTTCACTGATTCGGATCCTACTACGCCGTTTAACATTCATCAATAATTGAATCTACCCAATGATATGACCTAGTTGTTCTCAATTTTACGGGGACATTGTTACCGCCTCTTTTGAACTGCCGTTTCATCGTCCCCGCTCCATCATCACCTCACCCGTGACTGCTCTCCTCGATTTCAGGGTCTACATTGTTCGTAATCGCGGAGAAAAGCATCCGGAAACACAAAGCAAGTTGCACCACATTGTCAACGCGCTGTTCCCCAAGAATCAAAAGTTTATCGTCCCCAAAGACGCACCGATGAATATTTTCGTTCGCATCATTCAATTCATTGCTCACGTGAGTGTTGCCACGTCAATGTGTGTGCGTTGTACTTCGGACTGTGCGACCACATTCAAGCTTAAGGTCTTATCGTATGCGCCCTTGAGTGTTTGTCTAATCTTGTACGTTGTCAAGTGGAGTGGCAGTGAAAGCTTTTCGTGATGGACGCTAGTCACTACCCCAACGTCGGTGCAGCGCGTCTTCCAGGCTGGTATCCCCGCGATAAGATGTTGCAATGTATAATTACGCCTCAGGATATGTCCCGAAATGGCGGTCTTAGAGTGTTTGCTTAACCTTGTATGTTGTCAAGCGGAGTGACGAGAAAAGCTTGTTATGATGCATGGCAGTGAACGCCGCAATGAAGCTGTCATGCTGATGTCACTCGACTAGTTCACAAAACTCGATTGAATGCATGTTCCATTCGAGGTGTAGGCACCTCGTTACAGTTTGATTGTACTTATTCTTCTATAGATTCCGTAACTATTTAAGCCCAACCTTTCTTCATCTTTTTTTGGAATTTCATTTTTTCATGGTTGTATGGCAGTTAGGCATTTTATGCATGCTACCGGTGATGGGGCTTATGGTTGACAACGTGCATTCTTACACATAACATATCGAATTGAATGCGATTTCCCCAATCTGCATATTTCCCCTTTCTGGTTGAGAAATCTCTCGTTATTATGTTACATTTTATCTGTCAATTTTCACGAGTGTAATCAGACGTTCTTACATGGTGTACGATAATTATGAATTGGTTTTCACACCCAGTCACTGCTCCACAAAGTTTTCAGGTTGAGTGAGTCACGGCCTCATTGCTAAGTCACGTGGGTCTGTTACTTACACAGCGGATTTTTGGAATGCAACGTGTGTACAATCGGCAAGAGTAGTTTTGGGTCACGTTTTACTTCTGACGCACAGTATCTTCGTTATACCAACCGTGGCAGTGCGAACACAGATCAGGTTTACATTCTTCTGACTAATCCTAAGCTGACTTTTTTTAAGCGCAAGCCTGATTCAAGCAAAGTGCCGCACAGCCATAGACTACACAGGGGCTAAGATACTTCCAGGTTGCCCAGGCCTAGACAGACATGAGGGGTGGAATAGAAGTAGAAATGGTAGTGAGACTTCAGCGTGTTTCAGCATGCAGCTCACTACGGTTAGCCAATCAATTTAGCACGATAGCACGTCCGTGCTGACTTAAAAATGTACAGGCCACACTGGACACTGAGCTTGTTAAGCTAGACGGGCGAGTTTGTAATCAATTGATGCACCACCCCTACATGCTGTGGAATCCCTCAATTTTCATGGTCAGCGGGTGTCGATCACACCAATGCACACAACCGAAACATTTAAGGGATTTCACAGCATGTAGCGAGGCGCGTCAATTGATTTCAATCTCGCGTGTCTATCTTAACAAGATCAACGCCCGTCATTGTCTGTACATTTCTTAGCGAGCTTAGAATAGGAGAGGTGAATGCAATCTAAACTTTGATCTCGCGAAGCTTCTGTGCCAGAAGTGAAACTTTACGAATAGCCTACTCTGACCGATTGCACACTATTTCTTTTCATGATAAATGCACGATCGGGGTCCTAAACATACTCCAATCAACAGCTGATTTTTTGTTATTCTCACATGCGAGCATGGATTCGTATGCCGCTGCTAATTAGTTTGCCTTTTAGGTGAGAAGTTCATGGTTTCCGCCCCGACAAAGTGGTTTTGAAATAGTTCGTGACCCTAATATCTCACCACATCCAGGTATAAAATATGTATCGAAAAGTATTAGGACAGTCTAGCACGATATCCTGCCGATGAAATTAGATTTACACACCGGTCATATCGAGCAGATATGCAAAATTGGAGGATTCCCCCTCGATAAATGTCCAACTCCCAGCCTCCACGGGTAGTTTTTCAAGTATAACATGACTGCCCGGGATGATGGAAGCTAGAGCTTGCACATTGATTTTTCCCGGTTCGCCAATTATCGATAACAAACCCTGATGAAACCTCGAAACACCTAGTTACCAGTTATCCTATTCTGGCTATAACTAAAAAGAAAATCCCCAATGAATCCTCTCGTCGAATAAGTGATACATGGCTCTCGCGCCCTCGTATCGCATGATGCCCCTGAATAAACCTAGACTATAAATCCATCACTCCATTAGTGATGTTTTCCACACCAGGTACATGTACGACTTTGCAATCGTGCAGCATTTCTCTGGTGTGCGGACAACACCGTGCTAAATTGATTTGCCACCCGTAGTCAGCTGCATGCGAATACACGCTAGTCTCACTGCTATTGCTATTTTCTTCCTCATATCTGTCTAGGCCTGGGCAACCTGACAGTATCTTAGCCCACGTGCAGTCTTCGACTGTGCGGCACTTTGTCTGGATCAGGTTTGTGATTTCATCCATATACCATTTGGTGCATTTATCACATTTTTTGAAGCTATATCAAACATGCGTTTCACACAAAAGACATAAATGAAACGGAATCATTCAGTCGCGCGGCTTAGTAGACGCTTACGGATAATGTTTTGAGCATGTTTTGCTTTGGCAACCAGCTGACTCTAACCGCTTTTCAATCGTCTCACGTGCAGGAGAAATTGGAATTCGCCGTCAAAGAAATCATCATTGATCGGTTGGGCGTGAACGGATCGCAAAAGAATATCCTCATGCCGGAGGTTAGTTCCCGATTCCTATCAATGTGATCTGATTGGTCGTTGAATTGACCTGCATGCTTAGTTAGATTGCCTAGATTATCGAATTCTGAACTTGACTTGTGCTGTGTCAGTAAACAGTTAAAAAGTTCTCACTATACGTTCTGAACTATGTCTTGTCCTTGTACTGCTTTAATGTTTATGGATTTATTCGATACTTTGAATGTGGTGTCGCTTTGTTTGGTAGGATCAGGCTTGTGCTCTTAAATAACTCATTGCGCGACCTGTTCAACTGTGAGCCCCCTTTACCACTTGATTGTTTTTTATGCAGACTGGTAGCCGGTCACTTAATCGCCAGACATTTAATCAGCAAGTCACTTCATCCCCAGTCAATTGATCTTCAGTCACTTAATCCACAGGGAAGGTATTTACGATTTAAGAAGTATTAAAGGTCGAAGGACATTAATTTACATGGGAAACAAGTTTTGGTTCGAGAAGCAATCAAATAATGGCAATATTAATTGGAGATGTAGTACGTTTGTCACACCATCAGCAATTTACTGTCTTTTACAAAACAAAACAGCAATTACATACTAAGTTGCTTAGTGTGATGCGAGATACAGCGCCGAATACAGCACCAGCGGTCATTTTAACTGACTTTGAAAGTGCAGCGACATTCAACTACGGAAAGATTGACGTTTTTTTAAAAAATCGATTGCATATCTCTCCATATTCATTTGAACGTATTCTACATTCTTCAGAAGTTATCAAACTGGGGATGAAGGGACTTGGTGATTAAGTGTCTGGCGATCAAGTGTCAGTATACCATGCGGACTACCACACTTCAATTGTTGAATTTGCACTAAAACGTTTGTTCCAACGACAAGTATGAAATTTCCAGTCTGGAATCTCCCCATGTTACTCCCGGAATGTCCTTATCCGGACGTTAATAATCATCGTGTCCATTGGGGTTTTAATTGGTTATTGATTTATAGCGTGTTAACGTTTTTCTAATCAGGCTACCGATGACTATTGATCCGGCAATTTTCTCATAGTCAGCACGAAGCAGTGTAACTGATTGTTTAAGGTAATCGGTCAGGTCAAAAATCCGTTTTGCATGCATTTCCCTCACACACAAAAATTACCGGTTTCGTGTTGTTAGCACGGTTGGAGGAATGGTAAATAAGTTGTGCTTGTAAGCCATTGTGGACACGACCATCCTGTTCCATCACATGTAAACTGAACTGAACCCATGACCATGAACAAAAATGCTCATCTGCATGTATCTCCATCACACACACCCCACGACCGGTTTCGTGCTGTTTGCACTCATCAGGTAGGGACAGTAAGATCAGGATCCGCATGCGCTTGAAACAGTGGAGGAATGGTAAACAAGTAGCGCTTGTATGCCACTGTTGGATAAGGCTGGTATGACCAACACATGAGCCCACACTCATGTAGACTGGGTTTGAACCCATGACCATGAACAAAAATCCTCATCTGCATACATTTTCATCACACACACCACACGACCGGTTTCGTGCTGTTTGCACTCATCAAGTTGGGACAGTAGGATCAGTATCCACTGCACGACCAACTTGTTCACTCACACGTGCCCACATATGTGGATGAGGTTAGACCGATGGCTCAGTTCAATATCAGACCAGCTGGTGTTCCAGTCCTAGTTTCTATTGCGTTGTCCACCCCTTGACTCAACATCCTGTTCAAGTGTGATTGCGTCATAATTCACACCTTGAGGACAATCAGTTAACCCCGGGAATTCCACTAGACAAGAGAACGCTCATTGCTCACACATTTTTTTTCTGCAAATTACAAAAAACACGAACACACGCCAATGTCTTGTAACCACAATTGGTCTCCGCAGCGTGTCTGTGCTGATTGTCACTTCGATCTGATTCTTGTGGGTTTGCGATTAACATTCTCGGACGCTTTCTGCTCGTGTATTTTGACGGAGGGTAGTATTTTGCCTCACATCTGAGAGTCTATGGTAACCATTGGCAACGTTTTCGGTAGCGTCTAGTCTTGCTCAGAGTCAAGATCAAGCTCAAGAGAACCACACAACAATGTCTCTCTCATACTCTGTCGTGTTATCGCCATTTGTCATTCATCCGTCTATTTCACACACACACATACCATCTTGCTCTCCATGACACATTTGTAACCGTGCGTGTGTTTGCTTGTCTGTGTTGTTTAGCGCATGAACATCGGCTTGTGCGCGTTTCTACTCATCGCGCATAGTTTACAACAAAAAGAAGGCGCTCCACCAATGCCACAGCAAAGCGGCGGAGGCAGTGGACCCACCGGGCCCCGTCACACGGTGATCAAACGCTCGTTTCACGGAACCAATTTGAACGACGCGCTAGGCCACATTCTTGGCATCCAGAACTACTTGGCGCCGATTCGTCGCGCATTCGAACTGATTCTGCGTCAACTCGACACGCAACTTTGTCGCACCATGATGCTGCCCAAGTTGGACGTCTCGCATAAAGAAATCGAAGAGCTGCTCAGGTAAGCGTGTTTTGGGGTTTCATAGTTGTTGTTTGTTGGAGTGTGTTTATTGGAGAATTTATTCGAGTTTATTGATTGATTCGTGCCGTTCGGGAGGTTTCTGATTGAAAGATGACATTTTTGTCGGTTGAGATATCATTAGATCATTAATTGCATGCTTTCCATTATTCATGTTCAACCTCATCCACATTTAGTTGAAACTTTGTTTAGCAATCATCCGTATTCGTCGAATTTCTATTCACGGCAAGTGGAATTAGCTTTGTCGTCCATGTTTCCACAAGCGTCATATTTGGTTCAACTTTTACTGCTACCTCCTGATGGGAATTAACTATTAATCGTTAATAATGCATGCAGCACTAGTGAGCCACAATCCAGCATATCTGTGTGACCTGTCCCGCGCTCATCGTTTGACAATTTCATCCAAGCAGAAAAATATTTTGTAGCGAAATGTCGTTACGACAAAATGTTTGTACTGCATTATCGACTTTAACGTTTTAATAAACGTTTTTTTCCATTCCTTTTGTTTATCGCAATGTTGTCTTGGAGTATTTCGAAATTAATTTGTCGCGTTCATTTTGTAGTCGTATAGCCTGATCCAGGCAAAGTGCCACACAGTCAGAGACTGCACGTGGGCTAAGATACTGTCAAGTCGCCCAGGCCTAAACATATATGAGGAAGAAAATAGAATAGGAAATGGTAGTGAGCCTCCATTGTCTTTTAGCATGCAGCTCACTACCTCTGGCCAATCAATTTAGCACAGTTTTAGCCGCACAGCACACAACTACTGCACGGTTGCACATCCGTGCAATTTTGTAGTGGGGTTTAGGGTAGGATTACCCCACGGGAATTAAGGCTGAATCACGTTCCGGGACACTCTATTCATCGTTAATCGCGTCACCCCGCTCGCGTTTTGCACTCCACGTATCGTTTATGTATCGATTCATCGCTGAGGTCAACCCCTTCCAACGCTAATCGCGTTCACCCACGAATCCACCCACAACACAAGGGAAAACCAGCAAGGTATTTGAACGTATTCGAGACCGATCAGGAGTCCATAATCATGAAAATTCAAGTTTGCAATGAATCGGTTATAGCAAGTTTTTGGTAACGTAGATTTTGATAACGTGTAAGTGATAAGTCGGGGTGTGAAATCTTATCGGGAAAGACATCACGCCGAGGCAGTTAAAATAACAAAGGCTGGGGTGAATGTGGTGAACAAGGGGACAAGGTCTCAAAAATCTGTCGTTCGGTTCTGCGGCGGATAAAGATTAACGTGCATAACACCTAGGATTACGTAAGCACTAGGTCAGCGGACGCTGTCCGCACCTGCACACTAAATAAACAATTTAAGAATTAACACAGCAATTAGGAGGTGTGATCAATTATCTTGATCTCCCCTGTCCAGCTTAGAGAACTCAGGATTGGTTAAAAAATGCCATTTAAACGTGAACACTGTTCGTACCGACACCCTTGGTCTGACGAAACAAGGGAACGTCAGTTGGTCAAACGCGTTTGTTGCGCACATGAGAAACGCTCGCCTACATGATATAGGCAAATCCCGTTTCCGCAACACTACCCTCAATATACCCGTACCGGTTTGTATTTAATCGTGGTGATATGACAATTAATCATCCGGCACTACCTGCCTAAGTAGCACTGTCGCCGATGAAAAAGTACAAAAAAGAAAGTTTGTAATGAATCGGTGAGAGTAGTTTATTGGTAACGTTTCGCTTCTGACACAGAAGCTTCGTCAGACCAAGGGTGAAAGAAAGAAAGAAAGAAAAATACCTTTATTCAGTACGAACAGAGATCAAGCTTAAATTTCATTCACCTGACCAATCATAAGCTGGTTAAGAACTGCACAGCCCGTGGTGGGTTCTGCACTCGTGCGCGATCAATATCAACTGACGCACCACCACCCCTACGTGCCGTATAATCCCTCAATTGCTTTAGTCTTGACAGGTGTGAATGACATCTGCTGACCGATTAGCTCGGTGCACGCACTAGGGGTCACGCATGTTAATGTTTATCCGCTGCAGAACCGGACGCCAGATTGTGGAGATATCAGCCCCATCCACCTTATTGACTGCATTCTTACCGGCCTTTGTTATCTCAACCGCCTCAGCGTAAAGTCGTTCAATGTATGGTTTTATTCCCCGCCTTATCACTTTTACGTTGTCAAGATCAACGCTGTGACCTGTCCCCAGCACTTGTTCAGTTAGTGCTGAATCTCTAATCCGTGATTGATAATCACTGGAATTGCGTGGCTGCTTACCAATTCGATTTTTGTGTTCGCTTATCCTAGTACTGAGTTCTTTGGATGTTTGCCCAATATATACTCCCGAGCAACCCTTGCAGTTGATTTTATATACGCAATTCGTCGCGCAGCCTGAAGGTGTTTTATCCTTGAGATGCGTTAATAAGGATCTGAGTGTTCTACCACTTTTATGCGTTACTCGTATATCGGCGTTATTGAAGATTCGACTTATCGCCTCTAACACTTCCTTAACGTAAGGTATAGAAACTGTTGCACGCCAAACTTTTTCCGTTTTGGGTTCTGGGTATTTAACCCGTTTCGTTTGGCGTTTAATTATGATCACCAAGTCGACGACTAACTTCTTGATGGGCTCGCTTTTTATCGGTAGCATCGCTGCACAAGCGTTCAACTTTGTAGAACAGCGATTTCGCAACTGAATTAAATACTTTTTGGGGGTGCGCTGATGAGTACCGCAAGACCGCATCTGTGTCGATTAGCTTATGATAGACCGTAGTGCTTATTTTACTATTCTGCTTTCGCGCGAGACAGTCCAAGAATGGAAGTGTCCCTTCTGTCGACTCAATATTCTTTGTAACTTGGATTTTGGGATGCAAGTTGTTAAGGTAACTATGGAATGCTTCCAATCTGTCGCGTTTGATGATGATGGTATCATCGACATAACGCCACCATATCTTTGATTTCATATATCATACATGTTGGTCACGTGGCTACGACATCATGTTTCCCCAAAGAATCATTTCTTCTTCGTTCACAGTTTCAGCGCTGAGCGTAAACCGAAAATGGACTTGCTCAAGACTTGCGTGGCCTGCATTCCTCGCCTACTGCCTCATGATATGACCAAACCGGAGCTGTTGGAATTGTTGGCCAAGGTTTGCTTGCACGTGAACGAGGATGTACGCAAGATGGCACAGCAAGCCATGGCAAACTTGATTGTGGAACTGCCTGCCTTTCGTGTGAAGACCATTCGAGGTGAGGTTGGTCGTTTTTATTCTGCTAATTTTCCGAGCCATGCGAAAGAAACCACACTTGCTTGCATCGGGACTTCTTCGCAATATCCATAAGCAACGTGTTGTACCTGTGCTCAGTCGTACCACTATTGTTTGCTAAACCCCTGTAGATTGCTGACCGGTTTCGTCACTTTCTGGATTTGGTAGTTCCTTAGCTTGCCCTTCTGCATTACCCACTGATGCGCAAGCGGTATTCTAGGTTTGTATGCCTCCTTCAGTTTGCTCCGCTGCTGTGATTTGAATTACCTGCCTTAGTCCGATGTACTCAGTGTAGAGCAGAGCGCTACCGATGCACTTCTGGTAGCAAGAATTTTGCTTGAGTGTGATAGCGTGCTACCTCCATATCTATTCGCTTGTGTCATTGTTTGATCAAATCAAACATGAGTATACTAGTGAAATTCAAAAATTCGTATTGTCGCGTCGCACATAGAGTTTATCATTCGTGCTCTCAAATGATGATTCATCGACCGGTGTGCTATGACTCTCGTTCTTGGCTTCATTTCTTTGACACTCTCCTATTCTCTTTTTAGTATTAACCCAGGTCATCTGAAAAGTGTTTCCGACACAAGCCCCAACCAATTGGACAGTAGCCTAAGAACGTTGTTTCATCTGCTAAACAACTGGAATCTGGCGTTGCAAAAGGTTGGTTCTTTTGATCGTTTTCTATCTATCATGGTTTATCTGATTACAAGCCTGGTGCCAGATAACGTGTCGCAAAAGCGTAGTCTGCATTTGGGCTGCACTACGATTTCCTCAAATGCCAGCGATCTTTAAAGACTCGATCGAAGTATTGTCTTCCAAGACATATTTCCGGCGAACGCTCTGTATCGTATTGTATGAAAGTACAGGGCTGATATCCAGGCAAAGTGCCGCACAGTCAGAGACTGCACGTGGGTTAAGATACTATCAGGTTGCCCAGGCCTAGACAGATATGAGGAATAAAAAAGAACACATTTATTCAGAACTGCCAAGTCGTCTACTGTAGAAGTAATCCAGGAAGAGTGAGAAACTTGGAACGCATTAGAAGTGGTAAAACATGAAAAATACGTCAAACGGGAGTAAACATAGCTTTCAATATGTGAGTCCAAATGCTGTTTAAAATTTGAAACGAATGGGAAATTTACAACTGCTGCAGACAGTGCGTTTAAAAATCAAGGAAGTTGCTGCGGCAGTTTAAGCTGCTCCTCTTGCGCGACATCTTGAGGTAATGTCAACGGTGGTTAACAAGAGAGGGCCATGAGAAGATCCGCACGGATGTGCAATCATGCAGCACTTCTGTGCTGTACAGCTAACACCGTGCTAAAAAGATTTGCAACTGGTAGTGAACACACGCTGGAGTCTCACTGCCATTGCTATTTTCCTTTCCCGTATCTGTCTAGGCCTGGACAACCTGACAGTAACTTAGCCCATGTGCAGTCTGTGACTGTGCGGCACTTTGTCTGGATCAGGCTTGTGCTTTCATACCATCTCCGTTGCTTCAATGCAGGCGGATCCTGATCTTACTGCCCATACCTGATGAGTGCAAACATCACGAAGCTGGTCGTGGTATGTGTGTGTATCACTCTAGCCTGGAAGACCGACTGCACTCACTTTTTGATAGGTTAGTATTCAAGATCTTTCGCTGGCTATGTCACATAAGAGTTTATCTACCACGAATTCAATGCCAACCGGGTCGCGACGTCGCAAAATGAATTCTTTTCGGAAATAGGTTATCCGACATCCGTCAAACCCTGCCCAACCAACGCAACCAGCGTAAATTTTCATCCGCAAGGATAAGCACATTGTAGTGTCATAACGATTATCCCATTCTTCTACCTGTCTCGGCTGGGCGAGAGTATCCTAGCCCACGTATAGTCTATAACTGGGTGACACCGTTTAGCTTGTTATTCCTTTTTTCGGGAATTATTCATGCAAGAAATTTTACTGTTATCTCCTCCCTCTATTTGACAGGACGGTTCTACATCTTCGAACGATTCCGACAGTTCCGCAATCCACGAGGCTGAGGGTTTGGCTCTGGTGATGCTGTGCCACTGTCGCACAATCACTCGACGTCTGGCTGTCCACATATTGCGCAAATGTCGAACGCTGCTTTGCTTGCTAAACCCACGACAACCGGTCGAGGCGTGTATTGACATACTCGATCGCTCGGTCCCGCGTATTTGGGAACGCGTTTTACCGTTGCTGCCTCCGAACGAACGCGTAAGCTTTTGTCTCCCCACCAATCACTAGACTTTCCAACATCTCTGGTTCGCGACTGTTTACCAACTCTGTTTGAAAACAGGCCGGTCGCTTTGGGCTGTGTTGCCTCCGTTGTTGTGAATAATTAATTCCCAACTGATATCTTGTCACGTTTGGTTTGGGCTATCGATAAGGCGAATGTCTGCGCAATGTTTCATGGTTGAAGAAACGAGAACGCGCCATTAACAGGCGTGAGGTTCAAAATCGATTAGTATCGATTTTCCGCCAAACAAGCCACAAATTAGCTCAAACTTGTCGGGATATTTTTTCTCAGCTCCCATGAGATTGCGTTTCCCAGATGTACATTACTGGTAGATGCTGTTACCAGTTTTCTCTCAGCTTTCGCACAATGAGGAGATAGGCTTTCATACACAATCTACTATAAACTTGTCACACTTTCTACTGATCGATCTAAATTATCGCATTGCCGTCTCGAACGTCACTATATAAGCGATCATTTCTCTCTTTCGTCAAGTTGATATGAACATCGAACAATTGAGAAAACACTTATCGTGTTGATAATTACTTTACTTTACTTTTGTGCGACTATCTCCAGCTGGAGGATGATTCGGCTTCAATGAAGGGTCTTGGGAATGTGGGTACAAAGCGGCGTCCCCAGCACCACTCGGCGTTTGTTCGGGTTAGCCTTTTCACAACCAAGTGCGACCTGCAAGTTTTCAGTGAGTTGCCAGAAAGAGGTGGTGTGCACCAACTAACCATCTACCAGACCCTGCTCCTGATTTTTCCTCAGGGTTTTCTCCCGAAGCCTTTCCCGCAAGGCAGCGTAGGTTGAATATCAGGGTTTTCCTTCCCTTAGATGAAATGCCCTTCCAGGCTAACGAGCTCTATCTGCCCGAAGCATAATGGACTTCAGGCGCCAGTCACTCGCCCTCGCCCCTTCTGTTGGAAGAAACAGTTCTGTCGGGATCTGGGAGCCACTCGTGCAGGCCAGAAGCTGGACTTGGTTGTCAGAGACTATTTGAGACGCGCGCCATATGGGAGCATTTTGATAATTCGTGGTTGTGTATCACTTTTTTTACTTTGCATTAAACATAAACGTAAAGTTGAGGTTTCGAATATTTTCTACTAAAGCTTTCACAGTAAAGAAGACGAAGCACAAAACTTTATTCGAAATTTTTGCCAAATTTAGACTAATATTAAAAACACACGTAATCGCGAAAAATGTACTCAGGATATCAACGATATAAATTCGACCGTAATTGTTCAGTAAGCAGCTCTTTTGGCAAAGATATCGTGAAACAGATAAATGATCTCCGATATTAAGACGAAAATGAAGCTCGGTGTCTTTCGAACGAGTTTTGAAGATGATTGAGGATAGTATTTATAAGGCGATCGCAAGTGGAAAAATGTTGTTTCCGGATTTTATCAAGAATATCCTGATAAGTAATAGAGCTTGGGCTTTTGAGCAAAACTAAGTCCTTCGACAGAAGAAATTATCCTAGAATCAACGCTGAGATCAAAGACTAGAAACGTAAAAACGAATCCAACGAACGTTGGTAAGTAAAGTATTAAGTTGATGTGTCCAAGTAAGGTGGTCGGATATGGTGAAGCCTAGATAGTTGACGTGTTTCCATTCAGTCAGGTTTATGCACGGATGTGCAATCGTGCATCATTTATGTGCTGTGCAGCTAACATCGTGCTAAATTGATTGACCACCGGTAATGAGCTGCATGCTGAAACACGCTGGAGTCTCACTAGCATTTCTATTTTCTTTCTATTTCTTTTGTCATGTCTGTCTAGGCTTGGGCAACTTGACAGTATCTCAGCCCACATGCAGTCTCTGACTGTGCGGCACTTTGCCTAGACCAGGCTTGTGCTTTCACGTCACATCAGTCAGGTCTGTGGACTTAATTCTAAATAAAGCTGGATTACTGCAAATTACTTCACAACATTCACCACGCAGATTTGTAAACATAAGTTTAGTTTTATCCATTGTTCCGTTGAGATTCACTTGAACTTTTCTCCCTTCTAGCAATCGTTTTCCAATCAAGCATTCAATGCAGACTTCACGGTGTTTTGTGAGCGATCCGGTGCTGCTTGGCTCAGTGGCCCTGTCACGGTACTTGCTGGGACTCCTGCAGTGCTACCTACTCAACTCGGTGGTGTACCGCCTGCGAGTGGAATGGCGATTCACGGTTTGACGACCAACGTGAACGCTACTCCTCAGCGTTCGGGCCCCGATTCAAACGTCCCAGTTTCTGTATACAATTCACGTGCACTGTTCTCGGATATTCAAGCGAACGTACCACCGCTTGATAGCAATGCTGGGGACACACGCTCGGGTGAGTGAACATTCCTTCCTGTTCCGTTAACATTCACTGTTTTTACCAGTGTCTTTCACGATTTTTTGTGCATCTGTTTCAGCAATCAATACAGCGCCAATGCCCTCACAACCTAGCGTGCATCACCAACAGGCGTTTCTCATCCAGCCTGCCCATGAGCGAATATTGTCTGGGGATGTGTGGGGCATTTGTCTATCGACGGCGTTCAGCGCGGACAATCTTGTCCAATCGTGTCCGCCTAGTGTGCGATGTGCTTGGAGTTTGTTGTCGCAACGATTGACCGCTCTGTTCCCGTTGATCGACCCCAGGTTTGTCTCCGTCTTGCATATGCAATCAAACGTGTTTGTACATCGACCATTTAGTAAATGTTCCGGTAGGTGTAGCCAAACACTCTCACCTTCTCTTGCACCCCATCCAGGCAAGTGCGCTCGCCCAACCTTGGCTAAACGAGAAGCCACTCTTCCAAGTTAGTGGCTGACCGCCAGCCACTTTTCCGTAAAGCGCTCGGCGTGATAACCGTTCAGGTTTCATGCGCAGGACGTGCCCCAAACAGCGGAGACGACGTTGGTTAATGGCTCTCTGAAGGCTAGAGCCTTTATTTCCTAAGACGCGGCTCCTGTCCTCAGAGTTGCAAACGTGAGCAATCCTTCACAGACACCGTTGGTCGAAGAGCTCCAGCCTCCTAAAATCTGTGCGAGCTGTCCAACACTCGCTCGCATAACAATACTGTCCTTATTGAGGTGGAATATATCCTTCCTTTCAAACCCAAGCTCAAGTCACGTCTCTTCCAGGGGCACTTAAGTTTAGCGAATGCCAGTCTGGCCTTAACAATTCTGGACGTGATTTCCTTCTCTATCCGACCCCAGCAAACACCAGACTTCCTAGGTATTTGAACTGCTCAACATGCTCCAGATTCAGATCATTTATAGCAAAATTTGGCCGTTCACCTAACCAGTCCTGAAAGAGCACTTTACACTTGCTTGGCAAAAAGAATAACCCATACTTAGATGCCTCCATTGCCATCATATCCAAGGATACATGTTGGGTCTTCGCTCAGTAAGGCAATATCATCAGCATAATCCAGGTTCGTAACACGCCCATTTGGAAGGAGCTCAACGCCATCCGTGGAGAAACTACTTAGAAACAATGGTCATTGGCAGCATTACATCGTTAGCAAATACCGAGGGCCTAACAACCAACGACAAAATAAAATCCTTAATTTAGTTCCGTACAGAATATTAAACACAGACGGAAGCGCCTACACCTCGAATCCACTATCTTGCATCATAAATAAGGTTATGGTCTGTTGGGTTGCTTACGATTAGACAATGAGTATGCGGTCTCTTCCAACCTGCAGGCGAGTATTGTGGGCGAATAAGTTTTGCAGTGTTACCTGTGCGCTTTTGATGCGATAACCCTTTATCTGTTCTAACTGTCCTGCACCACAACAACCTTTACTTGTCACTCCATTTCGTAGCCATCAGATGATACACAGTACTTTTGTGTTGTGCGCCCAACACCTTGCTAAATTGATTTGTCAAAGGTAAAGAGGTGCATGCGAAAACACGCTGGAGTCTCACGGCCATTTATATTTTCGTTCTCATGTCTGTCTAAGCCTGAGCGAACTCACAGTATCTTAACCCACGTACAATCTCTGACTGCACAGTAATTTGCCTGGACCAGGCTTGTGATTTCATACAGACAGATGAAATTGCGCAAAGCCGAATGTAGTAAAACGTTTCAACTACCTTTCCCATTCTACTCTCCCTATGCTTTCGTATGCCACTTACTTTGCAGCATTCAACTCACGGAGAATCGCGCGTCTTCGTTGCTGCGTTCATCCACTAAAAAGCCAACCAACGAACGCGACCAGCTGATCCCGTTGTGGCATAATTACGCGGTGATTGGGTGTTGCATCGCCCCCAATTCGGCTGGCGCTCGCGTCACGAGACCTCGATCTGTTGGTTACAGCGATTCGGATGCTCTCTCTACAGAGACCACCACGTAAGTTTATCCGTTACGGCGATGTGTGTGTGTGTGAGTACTTTCAATGTAGCTTAATGATCAGCTATAAGCAGATTTCGGTAGGAGAAACCTTGGGTCAATACTGAACATGAACATTCCAAATATGTGAGGATGAGGTATGAAAGCACAAGCCTGATCCAGGCAAAGTGCCGCACAGTCAGAGACTGCACATGGACTGAAATACTGTCAGGTTGCCCAGGCCTGAGGATGAGAGGGGACTTGAACGCTACGGTATCTGCATGTATGAAAGCACAAGCCTGATACAGGCAAAGTGCCGCACAGTCAGAGACTGCACGTGGGCTACGATACTGTCAGGTTGCCCAGACCTAGACAGATATGAGGGGGAAATAGAAATGGTAGTGAGACTCCAGCGTGTTTCAGCATGCAGCTCACTACCGTTGGCCAATCAATTTTGCACGATGTTAGCCGCACAGCACAAAAATATGCTGTACAATTGCACATCCGTGCATACGCTATCTGTAGATGAAAAAGTACAAACATATCGGAAAATGATGCTTACATTTAGATTGAAACATGTATTTTGTGAACCGGTAGGGCCACATCAGTGCGACAGCTTTCTTGCGGTATCCATTGTCATGCTTAGTGTCAAGCTTAAGCAAACGCTTCACGTAGATGCCTACATCAACCGCCCTACTAAACTTGATTCTGAATAATAGCTCTAATGGGCATAGCAGCCACTGCGAATTTTAAACGCGGATCGCAACATCTGGTAAGGCCAGTTTAGATGTCGAGACTATCATCTTGTAGAACCATGTTAGATGCGATTCGGAGTTATGAATTGCTATCACAAAGATGCTTTTTCTTGCGTTGTGCAAAACCCTGCTAGCACATGAAGATTTGTTTTTCGATATCGTCAATTTGTTTGTCTTTAATTGCAATCGTTTCCCGCATGCTAAGTGGATCACCCCTCTCCCCACCCCGTGCTAGGGGATCCCAACTTTTGGGAGGAGAATCTGACGACATTTTTCTGCAAGTGTTTACCATTGGATCATCATAAGTCTCAACAAGTTCGCCTCAAAGTGTGCTGTACGCTATTATTCACTATGTTTTTCAAAACCCAACTCAACTGTTTTTACTTGCATGTTAACGTTTAAAAACGAGTTTTTTTGCGTTATCAGATCTAGGAAAATTCCTTTTTGCAATTGTGAAAAAGCTTGATGAAAATCTAGAGGATACGGCAATATCTCGTGGCACATTTCCTAGTTTAGTTTTCACGAGGATGTTG
>JACCGJ010005077.1:0-99318 GCA_013407085.1 Atriophallophorus winterbourni | reverse complement strand
AGCACTAAAATATATTTTGAACAGTGTTCATTTTTTACTTGTCCTCACACTTTTGTTGAATTGTTACCTGGTAATGTACAAAGTGAAGAAAATTCTTTATGGTTCTCCTGAATCAAGCCTTCATGATGCACCTGGCACAAGTAATCAATAGTTCTGTGGTAGGTTTTCAGTCACATAACGTTAAATTAAATACGTGTGCACGATTGTTTTATACCTGCCGTGAGCGATTTGAAATTAAACTTTCAAAAACATCTTTGAATCTTGAGCAATCGAAAACGTGATCTTTTATCAAAGTAATGTGTTGCTCACACACCCCGAACTTACACTCCCTACTACCGGTTTCTGGCTGTTTGCCGTCATCATGTGGAGACAGTAAGATTAGGTTCAGGGAGCCTTAAAACAGTGGATAAATGGTAAACAAATGTATACTTGAATGCCACTGTTGCATAGGGTTCGTACAACGAACCACGATGTTCAAACACAGAATCACGTAGTGATTCGTTGTCAAGCACTCAAGGCGCTTATGGATGACCAAAGAAATGTGTTGCTCTCATCCTCCGAACTTACACTCCAGTACCGGTTTCTGGCTGTTTGCCGTCATCAGGTGGAGACAGTAAGATTAGGTTCAGTGAGCCTTGAAGTATACACTTGTTTACCATTTATCCACTGTTTCAAAGCTCACTTAACCTAATCTCATTGATCTTTTATCGTTTTTAATCCCAAGTGTTGATTACGCACATCTAAACGGTCTCTTTTGAACATTAATTTCAGTAGACATTTTAGAATATGGCGATTTTCCCTTACATAGGTATCACAATAATGGCGTGATTTTGTTCTGTATAATGGTTAAAATAGAAGATCTGCTAAAATATCTTTGGATATTTCTTTTAGGATCAAGTCACGTGAAATGATAGCGTAGAAATACTTTATGTTTTGGTTAAGTTAAAGTTCAATTCGAAGTTGCACAGGGCCGAAAGTGGATAACAGCCAATCACCCCCCAGATTACCTTCGACGGTATACAGTTGACCACACGGCAGTTCGATATTGAATATAGAGTTTGTATGGTTCACATGCTCGTGTTACCGGATATCTTCACCAGCATTACGAGAGGTCATCGATTTAGGAAACAATGCAAAATATGCGTTAACTATTCGAATTTTTGTATTTTTATGGTTTTTTATACCGTTTTCATTGTATAAAATATGATAATCGGGTAGGCCAGGTAGTGTGTAATTCCTAGTCGACGGTTAACACGTTAAGGAAGTTTATTATGCCATCTGGGAGCTTATTCCAGTGGTTGACTAAACGGTTTCTGAAAAAGTGCTCACGTGTCAGCAACGTTGGTTCTAGTCTTAGGAAATTTCATTGATTTACTATTTGAAGCTGTTTCAGGGGCAAGAATCAATAATTTGTTAATTCTGGACGCGCGATTGGCTCGTTAGCCACATACTGTCCTGTGCAAAAACTGAACTGAACTGAACTGAATTGAATCAGTCGTACTTCTTCCCCAAGTTTAGTGGCAAGTCACACGCCTCTGTCCATTTGATTACTTTTTCTAAATCAGAGATAAGTTTATTTCTCCTGTCTCATCCTAGGGTCTTAACATCAACATTAAAATGAAGCAACGTGAACTCAAGCAGTCTGCCAGGTCGCTTTCAAAAATAAGAAAGAATGGTGGACCTAGCACTGAGCCTTTAGGCACTCTACTGAGCATCACCTATACCTATAACACACCCTCGAAATCCAAACATATTTACATTGATTTGATAAGAAGCTGTCTAACCCTCGATGCAATTAACCTATGATGCAACACATTCTTAGCTTGTGCAGGAGGTACCTATTGTTTACGTAGTCAAAGGCTTAAAGCCACATTGTTTGATAGGTTATTGTGCAAAACATTTGGACAAACTAAAGCTTGTTAACGTGATGGATGCAGCATCGGTGCGATATTAACAACTTACAGTAGAATTAGGTAGTCTCAACTCTTCTTAATTTTTTTCGTTAAAATTATTATGTCATTAAAAGTACATTACTTGTAACAGTCGCATTTACATTCTGAAAGCATTCAATCAACTGAAAATTCGGAAAACTTTTTTGACATCATTATAAAATGAGATTCTGCGAAAAACATGATATTTCCGTAGTCATCCTTTTCAAAACTTTATCCTTAGTTTGCTCACACACCTCTCTCAAGATACTTCTTCTTAATAAGGACCATTCCGTTGAATGTTTATGCACGGCATCATACATCGTCCATTAATATTTGTCTTAATTATACAACCCTGAGATGAAGGCCAAAAGATATTTCAGCACATCAAAATTCAAATAAATAGCAATGGTCCCTATGTTTTGTAAATGTTTTTCATTTTCTAATTGTCGCGGAGAAATACGCCTATCCATTAAGTGAAACGCAGCAAAGTGTTTGAGATGTCTGTATATCTGCAAAAATATAAAAAAATTCGACAATGAGATAAAGATGTGCGTTTTATTGTTTGTTATTCCCATAAAAAAACATATGACAGATTTTGGTGTTATGAATGAAGTTGGAACGTTGTAACTCGGTTTTAAATAGTGGCACAATAGTCATATAAACGGAAATCGTGAAAAGTAAAGTGGATAACATTAGATAACTTCTGCTCGAAGCAAGAATCGACAGTGTAATACATGTTAGGACTGTAAATACCATGGAACTTCATTTTAATGAAGTTATTCCATTTACAAGACGAATAGATTTGACCTACAGTAAACTTTCTATTCCAAATATAACACTCTTACGCCGTAACCTTAGTGGCGTTGGAGGTGGTGTGGCGTTGTATTGTCACAAGCGACTAAAGATAAACATCATCTCAGATACTGGTCTTTCACTCATTGACACGCTGTGGTGCTCACTTTACCTGGAATCTAATATACAATCGTGGTCATATACCGCTCACCAACATCGACCGCATAACAAATCGATATGCTTGTTGAAAGACTTCATCGCCTCAACGCTCGCTTGAATGCTAATCATCGGGGACATCAACCATCTGCGGCTATAATCGAGAGGCCAGCATCCAACGAACTTACTGGAGCACAAATTTCGTGAAGTATTCAAACTAGTACCCTTGTACAACCACGTCTTCAACCATACACCAATGAAAGAAACAGATCGGCCATCTATTATGGAACTTGTTTTTACTTCGGAAGGATCGGCTATTGAATCAATCGCCTACGAAGCTCCATTGGGGCGGAGTGACCATGTCGTGCTCGTATTCAATTATATCTGCAGTGCTTTGAGACGAGACGAAGGTCATTCGTAAACTCGACTTTTGCAGACTCAGAGAAGCACTATATGAACTGAACGAGGACCAAGTTGTTTTCAGTGACTCAATTACACATTACAACCCATTTGTCGACTACCTTTAGAAGCAAATTCAATCAAACTCTCGATTTATTCCCAGCAATGATGTCCGCACCTTCAAATTTACTGTTCGCAGTAGAACCTAAAAATGGATTTCACTGAAAAGACGAGCCTAGGTCACTCATTGTGATCTTGCTACTTTGCAACTTGGTTTCAATTTTGCCGAATGCAGAACAGACTGACCACCCTTGTTCGGCAGGACAAACAGCCCTACCAGCAACGCATGGTGGTAAGAATGTAATATAATCCAAAAATACTGTACACAATTGTACAAAAAAATGTAAGCAGATGTTTTTCCGCTCATGGCAGAACGAGGAATGACTAGTACATTTCAACCGACAGTGGATGCTCTTGCGAGCTTTTACTCCCAAGTGTTCTACCCGAAACAGCAACCATTATATCATGGTTTATCAAACTCATTAGAACCTCTAACTGAAACAATAATTGACCAAGTCTTTGTGGAACGGCACCTACGGCGACTTATTACGAGGAAACCCCCAGGTGAGGAAAACATTATCTCAGCTATTACCGCAGCTTTGAAAGCTGGTTTGATAACACCAATATACAAGGGTGGCTATTGTTCCGACTTAGCAAATTCCAGGCCTGTTAGTCTGCTGCCCAGCATCCTAACTGAATGTATTGTGGGTCACCTTAAATCTAAAGTACTTTTATCAGCAACGCAACATGGGCTTCGCCGAAACAGATCTTTTCTCACAAATTCGCTCATCACTCTGGACGCTTGGACAACGTCGCTTGACCTCTTCATGCCTGCTACGTTGATGTATCAAAGACATTCGATAAGGTCAGCCACAGCCAGGTTCTGCAAAACATGGGATAATAGGAAACTTATTATCGTGGATAACGGATTATCTGACCTATCGACATGTGTGAGTCCGCATTGACCGCGTTCTATCAAAAAGCATCATTGTCATCAGCGGCGTCCCTCAAGGTTCAGTGCTCGGGCCTATCCTTTTTCTAGTTATATATAAATGATATTGCGTTGGTAGTACGATGCAAGATTGTATTTTTCGCTGATCACATAAAACATATGGATGCAAATCCGATAGATTGAAGATTGTTTGATGCGGCAAGATGATTTGGATGCCCTGTATAACTGGTCTCAACTAAACCAGATGCACCTTAAACATACGTAAATGTAAAATGTTACGACTGAGCCGGCAACACGAGCATACATATAATCTTGATCATGAAAACTTGACTTGGATTAGCGCAGAGAAGGATCTCATGGTATCTGGATTACTAATAACCTGAAATCGAACAGTCATTGTTAGAAAGTATTCAGCAGGGCAAGCGGTATCTTGGGAATGCTGGAGAGAATATTTGGGCGGTTCTCTCCTAAAACGCTCTCACGCATTTTAAATACTTACATCCATCCGACGATAGAATACATTAACACAGCTTGGGCACCGTGGCTGCGTAAAGACGTTGTATTGCTGGATAAAATATACCAACGGGATGGGATGGGATGGGATGGGATGCACATCCCATACCAAAAGCAAATGGCCATGCTGGGATTGACCGATTTACACAGAGAGCGATAAACGACATGATCCTTCTGTGGATGGAAAAGCACCCTCTCCGCGATTCGATAAAAGTATTTGCTTTCTGTGCAATTTACTATCACAGGATATTGTGAACGATCCTATGATCCGTTATTTCACATCGAAACTGGATGCTTATATCAAATGAGCACCCTACTATTCACCCTGCATATTGATTCCATATGAACCCACACAAACCAAAAACCTCAATAGAATTTTGATTGCATCCTCTGGATTTTTGCTGCCATTTAATTGTAGATGTAAAGCGATTGTTTTTTCTCGCCATAAAATCTTGATTCTTGATTCTAGCGACTTTTAAACCATCGATACTGGCCGTTTCTTGTTATCCATTCCGGTCAATAAAGAAGTACTTGGGATACCCGCTGAGCACCTTATACGGACCAGTGTATGGTGGCTGAAGTGATCGACGTACATGATCGGCACGCACACACACAAAGTCGCAGGTAGACAAGTCGGATGGGATGTAGATCGGTTGAGCGTGTTGGCGAGTAGGGATAGTTCGTAATGATTTCACGAAGCTGCGAAGGCGACTGACATTTTGTGGAGCTGTAAGATCTAGTGGTTAGTTGGAAGGTGTCAGGAATTTAGGTAGGTTGCGTGTACTCCCGTACCTCATTTTAGCAGCTGAGCAACCAGGGTCTTCTTTCACGGTGGTTTGAATAACAAGAAGCACCAAAGCCAATGTCTCAGTTCAACGCTCTGAATTCCCATAACTCACAATAGGTCGTAGTCTATATGTGATTCGTACCGAGTGATCTATTCAGTTCCCGAAAAAGCGTTGAACAAAATTGGGAACCTCTGTCAGTGGTAATAGTGTTCGGTACACCAAAGTTGCGGATCCAATGTTGTACGAAATCTTTCGCAACCGTTTCTGCACTAATATCAGGGATGGCTACATCCAATGGTCAACGAGAAAACGGTCAACGCAGATCAATGTATAGGAGATACCATTAGAGACCGCTAATGGGCAAACAAGTTTCAAGGGAACATGCTGAAAGCGCTCAGTAACAGGTGGATATATACCAGATGAACTGATGGTGTGACGTTGGACTTTGCTCTGTTGGCATCGGAGGCAACTCCTGGTCCAAAGTTGAATGTCTTTATGCATGTCAGACCGAAAATATAACGAGAGCTAATCAGCTTTTACTCCGGGATATATATGATCGAATACTATATGTCTCACATTTGATGGGACAATTGGACTAGCTTTACCAGTAGATATGTCACAAACCATGTTTTGCGACTACTCATCAGTATTAAGTTGTTAGGAGGGCACCCCCTGTTGTATAGACAGCGAACGAACTATCGATTAATCACCAATCAATATCGATGGTGAGTTTAAATTATGATTTTTACTCACTGTGATATTCACGCACTCGCTCACTTTGTGATATTCTTTGCATTCGGTGAATAAACGAGTTCAGCAACGATTGTGTTTTCTCTGACCACACGGGCTGGGCCAACAGTAGCAACCCACAGACATAACACAAGTCCTTCGACTTATTCACAAAGTTTATCACAACGGTCCACAAACCAGATAATAATTGGAATTAGGTATCGGAATACGGCAGATTTTACCCGATTGTTAAGTAATGTACGGATTTAGTACAGAATCATTTTGCTGCGAACGTGCTAAATGTTCCAAGTCCATTCAAGACAGTTCGATGGCACTTAACTGAATCCGGGAGAAAGTACCGGCACCGGTGTTTGACGAGCCGGACAGGTATCGAATGTCGCTCCTGAATTGGAAAATATAATCTAACTGACGGATCTCGAGGGGTGAATAACGATCTGATGTTGCCACGAGTGTAAATGTCAACGGTTTGTGATCGGTGTAAACCGTGAAGTTACAACCTTTCAGAAGATGCCGGAAATGACTCGTGGAATAGTATACGACAAGCAGCGCTCGATCAAATGTGCAATATCTTGTTTGAACGGATTGAACTTGGGCACGGATGGTCGCGGATAGCAGAGACTTTCTGCTCTATAGGTTTAATCCCGATGGATGGTGAGCAAGATAACCGAGTGCATCTACATGGGAGAGGCATTTATCGGGGTTCACGACAACTCCATAAAGAGATAGACGTTGAAAAACCTCTTGAAGATGTTCAACGTGTTCCGACGATGTTCTGCTGGTAATTAGTACGTCATTTATGTAAACCTACCCGAAGGGTAACCCATGAAAAACTTGGTCCATTAAATGTTTGAAAGTTTGTACGACATTGTGTGGAGCAAATGGCATACGTACGAATTCAAATCAGCCAAATGGTGTTGTGACTGCATTTTTGGGGATATCCTCCTTCGCAACGGGGATTTGATGATAAGCGCGTACTAAGTCAAGCTTCGACAACACGGTTTTTACGCGTAGCGATGTTGTGAAATCATGGATATGTGGGATAGGGTGACGGTCTGATACGGTAAGGCGATTGCGTGACCGCATAGGCCCCATGTGTCTGCGGATGATTCCTAGCTCTATCATATGTGCTAACTCTTGCTTGCTGGAAGGTAGCCTACACGGCTTGGCAAAGATAGGTGGACCGCGAGTGACCATATAGTGCTCGACCTGATGTTTGACCATATTAATGAATGACTGCGGTTTTGAAACCCTCTGAAAACTCGGCTAATAGTTAACTACAAGGCTCGGATACGAGTGGAGCAAGAACTCGAATAGCCTGGATGGGTGAGTAATGATAATGGCCAATAGAATTCAGCTTCGTGGTGTTATCTATAAGCCTTCGAAGGCTTATATCTACCGCGAGATTGAAATTGGGCAAAAAAATCAGCATAGAAAATTGGTATTTTTACCTTGGCAATTGCGAATATCCAGTGAAACGATCTTTACAGACCGAGGTCTACAGCGAGAGATCGATTACCATAGGTGGCTATGCGGGTACCTGTGGCCACCTGAAGAGTCAATCCTGACGGACACTTAAGTTCGGTTTCGGAAGGTGGGATGACGCTGAGTTCCGCACCGGTGTCTAGCAGAAAAAACGCAAATTACTTGTGTTGTCAGAGACGTAGAAAAGACGGCTAACTTTGTTGCCAGGCAGTGCAGCTCTATCTATTGTTTGGCTGGCCCGTTTCCCTTTATCATTAAGGTCTGAGGTGAATGTGCAGGGTTTAGTGCATCGATCAGTGCGTTCGCCGAATCGGCGATTGTAGTAGCAGAGTCGGGAGTGATTCTTAGACTTTGAAGAACTTTGTCGGCCGCTGTTTCTTTCGCGGAGTGTTGTTGCTCTAGATCCTGATTCTGTCAAGGCGGTGTGTGGTCAGTTCCTTGAGTTTCAATGCCATTGACGTAAGTTTTGACTTTAGTGCTACGCAAGCCTGTTTACTGTAAGTCTGCACTGTAATGATGGCTGATTCATGGTTTTCATGAACTTGGTATGCGATATTACCACGCTTTTTGAGTCTGCAGTCGTTTACTACTAGTTGTGAGATAGTGTCTATATTGATAAAAAATGCTAAAAGAGTATACTACAAAGTTAAAATATTTAGGAGTATGTTATGGTAGTCGCGCTTACCAAATTGTGTTGGTTCAGGCTACGTGAAAATTACAGTATATATGTAAAAAATGACAAAGTAACCACTCACAATAATTCTTCAATCCAATTGTAAAGCGATTCTCCATTGATCGGCGATGGACAGATTCCGTCCAGACGTCAAAGTATTATCAAAGATACAGCCGCGGCAGATCCGAGACAAAAATGCGGCTGAAATATGGATCAGTTCTTTTAGGACAGTCAAACAATATTCCAACAACTGACAGTCAGAATTCCAAGCATGCAGCACAGATATCGAATGAGATGAGAAGAGCCACTTCGAGCTGCAGGAAATTTTTTATTCGCAAAAAACCGCGTACAATGTCAAAAAGCATAGCTTTTTTATCTGTAAATCAGTTCAGTTCAGTTCAGTTCAGTTTGCACAGGACAGTATGTGGCTAAATGAATAAATCTATGAATAAGTTGGAAAACCCTTTCCGTTCTCATGCGTACTCCGTAGTCACACGCTGGAGTGGAGTATATCGTAGAAAGATCTCGGTATATGGTTGTGCGGAAATTTGAAATACATACTGCAGTGCGAGGCCATCTATAAGCGTGCATGAAGTTACTCGTCTTACTCAGACGAATTTTCGGACTTTTCACACCGCATACATTGTCAAAGGTACTCAATACATACATACATCCCGTACAAACTTGAACACTATGGATGAAAAAATACATCTAGCTACTCGAAAGGATTTATCATAAGTCAACCAAAATGGTTACTGAATTGCATAATCTACCGTTTGAAAAGCGACTGACTAGACTTAGATTGTGAAATCTCGGGCGCAAATGCATCCGAACTGACATAATCCCGACATACTGAATAATCCATACGAGGACCCACCCACTCAGACACCTTTTCACAATTGGTTCCAATCTCCCGACTCACAGTCACAATCCGACCTGTCAAATCCCACATTCCAGATTAAACTGTCGCCGTAATGTTAACGCAGTCCGTTTATGATTTTTTGGAACAGTTTAGCGCCAGAAATTGTCTCTTTATCAAACGAAAAGATCTTCAAGCAAACGTTATGACCTTTTATCTTGAATAATAGTGCGATGGCCCCAGTTTACTGAAATTCCTTAGTGCTTCCTTCTTACATACACCGGGAAAAACAATTTACCCAAACATATTTCCGGTCGAAATTTCCTCCCTCCATGTCACAATTGGAATTACTTTTGCTCTTCCTTTGAAGCACATGGGTGCAAACATTAAAGTACGGTTTATTTAACTTCTATTTGTAAATCGTATGGTATTGCACAGAAATGTGCTATTTTCACCATGAATCTTGAAACTTTAATCTTGAAACGATGTGGATTATCAAAGCATCATTCGCCTGCAATGTGCATCCATAGTCTATATCCACCAAAGAATATGTACAGCAGAAAATCAAATTAATTTTTGAACTGAAAATGATTAATTTATCGGTACGTATTTCTTTTATATTTGCTACGTTGCAACACAATGATCGCTGTTTCATATACCAGCTTGATAAGAGGAATTTCAGAGCGTTTGAATGATGGACCATCGATTTGTAAGCGAAAAATTAGTTTCCGAACATTTTCGTATCTTTATCGTATTATACTACTTGTTGTGTTGGCCATCTTCGGTTGATATCAAATACATGTGCATCACGAGCGCATGATGGTTTCATGTTCCAAAACCTTGCAAAATAACTAAATGTCCAATTCCCGAGGAACAGTCTCTCCTGCAGCGCTCACAGCAAAAGGCAGTACTCGAACGATCGATGTCAGTTGCACAATGAAGGTGTGATCTACGATCAGCAGCCGATTGCAGTATCTGCTCCTCACCAGCTTGCAGACAACGCTTTACACAATCCCTCAAATGTGAGCGGTCAAGAGCAAATTCTTTCTAACTCATAGAGTTTATGTCAAGAGCTTTCATGTCACTTTTGCAAACGTATTTGTACCGCAAGTTTGGTCTGGTCGACTTTGTGACTTCATCTAACCATATACTAGATTTTTAGTATACTACCATATTCTAATATATTCCTTTGACCGACCCAATTTCGGCTGGTTTATCGTGTTGTGACTGTAATTATTCATTTTGGTTTCTGCTCCAGAAGTTAAGGTGAGTTGTGTGGTACATTAATTTCGTTGCTGTAAATTGATTGTGAGAATGGATGAACAGCACATCGTCCACGAAAATAAACAAAGGCTAATTTGCATTAAGAGTGAAAGTGAATGTTAAAATTTATTTGATCGGTCGTTAATGTAGGAATGCTAAATGCAAAATTATAAAGCTATTGATTTCGAAGAATCGAGCATAAAGAAAGTACAAAATCACTTTGTATTCAATAAAATAAAAGGTGAAACTGGTCATGAAAATAAAGTTTGCAATGAATCGGTTATCGTAAGTTTTTGGTAACGTTTCGCTTTTGAACACAGAAGCTTCGTAAGACCAAGGGTGTCGGTACGAACAGTCTTCAGGTTTAAATGGCATTCTCTTGACCAATCCTGAGTTCTCTAAGCTAGACAAGGGAGATCAAGATAATTGATCACACCTCAGAAGCGAAACGTTACCAAAAACTTACTATAACCGATTCATTGCAAACTTTATTTTCATGATTATGGACTCCCGATCGGTCTCGAACATTTTCAGAAACTTTGGTGAAACTGGTCACTTATATTGATGTCTTCCTGAAGTTTGGTTTATCTAAAATTTTGAGTGTCACCGCGCTGAGACTAAACGTTGCTGTCGAGTGATGCTTTGTGAACCTCATGGCCTATTAGGCTAGACCCATACCCGCATGGAAAGTCGAAAAATAGCATTCAGAAGAACTCGACTCAATAGATTACTTGTGGCTCATTTGTCTCGGTAAAATCTAATTCTTCGTTTTCTAGGCGTAGGCGAACTTGCAGTAACACATAGCTAACACACATTCATGAAAAATAGAACTTGATCCAATTTCATAGTGCAACTTATATCGAGTACGATTATTTGTCATCTCTTTCCAAATACAATACAGATGAAGCGAAAATTTGCCGTTTCAACTTTGCATTTTCTCATAAACTCTCTCTATCTGGTTCAGTCTCCATTGTCATAAACTGCGGGGGCTTATCATCTCCGGAGCCCCATGCACCCTTTTTAAAGCTACGTAGAGGATGTGTGTTGCTACATACTAGATCCGTCATCTAGACAGAAATAACATAATGCCATGCATCAACAGTAAAACGATCGTCGCACCGAACCGATACACCTGGAAATTTTTGGGCCGCTCAGGTGATAACGTTGGTTCCTTTTCAGACCAAGGGCTTGTACGCATAGTCCTAAGTTCACGAACAGAAACTTGATTTCTCGACTAATAATACTACCGTTTGTGAACAAAAGTTTTGAACATCAAAGTAGGCAATGCAATTAATCTAAGATGATGCAGTACGATTTTGTGGCACGCCGCAAGCTCAGATATCAGTGTCCTGCCTATGGGTATTAATGTTTAAATTGGTTGTCTAGATATTTTTAGTTTCAACATACTGGTGATCCCGCTTCGATGCTCAGCATGTAGACAATGGTGGACGCTTTCCTTACCCATGTGCACAGCACAGACTACTTATTAGCAACAATTCATTAAGGCATAAAAACCGGCAGTGTGATGATTATCATCTCGCGATAACTTCTAGCTGACTGGAATGCATTGAGGCTTGTCGCTGCTTCTGTGTTCTAAACACGCGCACGCGATCCTTTGAGATAGATTTGCGTAAAACGTTCCGGTCCAAAAGCTGTCAGCCCTCAGTCGATATAATTTAAGAAGCAAACCTAGCGTAGCGGTTAGATAATTAATTTTAAAAATATATCCTGAAATATTAGATTTAGTAATAGGATAGCAGAAAGCGATTGTATTGTACTCATCAACAACGAGCGTCGCTTAATCATTGATACGAACAATTTCGTGGCAGCAGTATTAACACATTAACTTCTACTTAGTATGGTGAACCAATGCCTGTTGATATGACGCCGCTATATGAAGAGGAAATCATGCTCTGCGTTAAATCAATGAAGAGACACATGGCGGATGGTCCTAAGGAATATATCTCAGATCTGTTCAAGATAAATAATAATCATGCCCGTCGGATATGTGAAAAAGAATACTTTATTTAATGTTGTGTCTAACAGGAGGTAATGCCATTAGAGTGCCTAATGACAGACCGAATGTAACCGAAGTCAATGAGGCAGAGGGAGTTGCATTAATTTCTAACATATTTTCCTTTATTTTAGCCACCGCATCCTTCGCCAAAACTTTTTCTTTGTTGCACTCGTGATTGTCAAGTGCGAAATTGGGCACAATATCATCGTTAGATGTAAGTAATCTCGCTCTACACTTGTGTGTGACAAACTTACTACATCTCCAATTATTCTCGAACCAAAACTCGTTTACCATGTAAATTAATGTCCTTCGACCTTTGCTACTTGTACCATATTCAAGAGTCAAATTTAAATATCTTCTTATCTTAAATCTTATCTTAAAGTGCCTTGGAATTAAGTGTCGGGGATTTAGTGTTTGGAGATTAAGTGACCGGACACCATATTTACAACCTCTTTTAATAAATCTGTGCAAACTGCTGGCATTGACCACGGGTTATAATGACTTACGTTCGGCATAGCATGGGTTTGTTAAATGACTATTTGACTGAAAAATAGCTAACGATAATGGTAATTTTCACGGTATATATGATGGTATCAAGAGATTCATTGGTCCCAGCAATGTAAAACTGTTTCCATTAAGTCAATATCTTGCAACCCGATTATCGGCGGAACACAGCAAATGAAAATATTGGTCGAGCACTTCGGCTCTCTATACTAGGGACAGCACGGTTTAGCCGCATGAACTTGGAAATTTTGAGTGTTTAGCCATCGTTGAACATCCCACTACCCCCTCCTTTTGACCGACCGACCCGCCTAACGAGAGAAAAGTTATCTGATGACGACGGAATCCCAGCTAAGCTCATAAAACACTGTAAAGCAGCTTTAATGCATGCTCTTTATTGATTGATTATTCAGTGCTAAAAAGTGGATTGTTTTCAACAGGAGATGCGAGACATCAAAAACAACGGTATTCAAGAATAAGGGTGATTGAGGCGACTACGACAATTACTGCTGAATCTCTCTTTTGAATGTTGCATGTTAATTGTTTTCTAAAGTTTTTTCAAATACGGCTACAAGAATCAGTAGATACAGTTTATTCCTAATCTCAGTATGGCTTCTGTGTGAGAACATCCACCGTTCAACAGTGTTTGGAGAGTTTGTTCATTGTGTTTTGCGACTACTCATCAGTACCAAGTTCTTCGAAATATTCACAAAGTTTATCACTCGGAACAGTCCACATTGGAAGCACTGGACTCGAGTTTCGCTCTTATTTCCGCTCATCAGCAGTGCATATCCTGTCTCAGGTCTGACTCGAACCCAGGACTTTCACCATTGTAGTCTCACGCCTTACGGCCTGAGCTACCGTCCACCTTTTGACTGATTGCGATTTAGCCTTCATGAATGTTTCTCCAGACTGGCACATTTGAGTAGCGTCATATGCCCGACCAGTCGAGAAGGAGCCAGCAACATCTGTTGTGGTGGTCCAACCGATCTGATCTCCTTGTCAGGTCTTCCCATCAGATTCAGTGTAAGCTAACACCGATTAAATCTGACGGGCATTGTTGTCAGATTTGAGAAGATAGGCGAAGTTGGCCGCAATCGAACGATATGCCATTCGTTAATGTTGGTGAAACGAGCCCTGCGTGATGAGGACTTAAAGTGTACCGGTTAGCACGAAATTGAATAACAAATCAGATCGAAGTGACAACCGGGACAGGCACGTTGAAGATCACCGTTGTGATTGTTTGTTTGCCCATATAAGATAAGCGTGTTTCGATATTTGTTTTGTGCGTAATAAACTCCTTTGGCAGTCGTGTTGTGGGATTCGTACGTGAACGCGATTAGCGTTGGACAGGATGTCCTCAGGGATTAATCAAAACACAATCGATGTGTGTGCGTGCCACGCAGGGGGTCAAGTGGTTACTGTTGTATTGAAATGTATCATTTGGCCAGATCTGCCAGCTGCGATGCGCTGACCTGAAATGACCTGACGCAATGATTTCCGGCCTGTCTCTCTACCCCCAACCGCTACGATACTACGTTCGCGCGCAGCATGCAAAATAAGCTTCGAACTAAACCTCGACACGCGTATAATGAATAAGAAGAAGTGAACAGATCGATTGTTGCACACGAATTTCCAAGTGGCAAATTAAATTACACCAGATAATATTTTAAACAATGCTTCAAGAAAGCTTCTGTGACTTGAGAATTATATGGTGAGACGATAAATTGTCCCTCTCATCAAATCCGACAACGTTTCAATTCGTCTACAAGCGACCCCGCAGCACATCGAGTCTTTTGATGGGTGGATGCATGGCGCCACAGTATGCTGGTCTTCAATATATGTCGGGATCACGTTGAACGATGGTTTCAGTATTCATTAGAAATTACTTCCGTTTAAATAACCCGCCCTTCGTTGACATGGAAATACGTTAAAAAATATAAAAAATTATCAACGAAAATGACCGGTGGAAAATCAAAGAATAATGTTTTGAGAACTAAATGCTATGCATGGACAGTAAAAAACGTATCGTCGCTCCATATAAAACCCAACCTAGTTTAAGCTCAACTTTAAAGTAAGCCTCTTTGATTGCCATGATTAGGACAGCCTACAATATTCCCTATCACCCAGGCTTCCGAATCGTTACGCAAACAACGCGTTTCATTAAGAAGTAATAATTACATGATGATAACGCAACGCGGGCAATTGGTGTTCCACAGACATTGAGCCACATGATATGAAACAAAATTAGTCTGTCAATCGCAACACACGATAAGGATAGACTTATAATCGTGCGGAACATGCTTCTTGACGAGTTGGTAATTAGTTGCGCACCTGCCAAACGTCAATCGCTAGAGGTTGCGATCAATAAACGTGAGTCAATCGATCGCAATGAAACGTGTAGCAAAATGAATTGATTTTTATAAGATTTATCCAATACGATCTCTAGTCTCACACGAAAAATGAAAAAAAGTGTTAGGTTCGCATGACTTCAGGCTTCCAGTGTTGCAGTGCATTTACGTGATGCTACAAAATATTCCATACCACACGTTTGCATTTTTATTCAGATTTCGTTAATACCGCTGCACACGAAATCACACGGCTACATTAACATTCATCCACCATCCTTGAGTGTGGGCAGGAGATTTAATCTGTGCTTTTAATCTGGAACGACTTGGTATCGCTCCTCGTTTCAGACCTTAGTACGGAAGTTAGACAATGGTTTTAAAAGCTTTCTTGACAGAGCCTGTTATTGATATAAAGAGTATATAACCTAATTATGATTGATTTTACATGGAATCATTGATTTGAATTTCAATTATATCTGCCTGGCTTAACTAATACATTTTATATAACGTAAGTGTAAGAGTAAATGTATTTTTTCACCGTAAACTGTTGAACCACCTTGAATCTTAACTAGGAAAATACAAGGTTGTGGTAATTGTGACTGACGAACGATTAGATTAGATAATTTGTTCAATCTCTAGCTTCTAACATTGTTGTCCCCAATTTCGTCATAACTTAGACTTCTGTTCAAAGTAATGTGTTGCTCATATCCCCGCACTAACATACCACTACCATTTTCTGGCTGTTTGCCGTCATCAGGTGGAGACAGTAAGATTAGGTTCAGTTCATAACAGTGGCATTCAAGTATAACTTTGTTTACACTTCTGTTCGTTTTTATTCCAGTTGGCACAATTTGGCTCAATGTGATTAGTTCTTGACAGGTCGCTACAAAACGTCTCAATTGATCATAAGTTGGGATTATTCCACCATGTTTTTCTTCACGCCGCAGCAAACTGATCAATTTGATTGAGGAACGATGTTCGCACTTTTATTTCTCTGCTAGTCAGTTAGTCAGGATTGGTGTATTAACATTCAGGATAACGAAAACACGAAAATGCTTGCATGACGAAAATAAGACTCTATCACACAATTTTCAGTTTATTTTGTAGCATGTTTTACATTGATAAATTTGTTGATTTTGGATATCGTCTTGTTGTTTCCTTTCACAGCTACTACTCACACCAGCTGTATCTTTTACAAAAGTATGTTGAAAAATTCTCTGAAACAACATTATTCTTCTCGTGATCGACGGAATAATTAATTTTCGCACCTAGAATTCTCATCTAACTATTTCGATCTCAAACATCATTTACTGCTCGATCGAAACATGTTATATAGTCAGCTAAAACGTAACGACAGAGCCGATCATTCACCCCACTCGCCATCTCAAGATATATCTCTCCCCGACTAGTTTGTCACGGAACAATTGAAGAAAGATTTAGCTCATTGATAAATTGTATGCTAAATTTAATTGTCACATTTACGTAACGATGCGCCTTTTTTATCAACATTTTGCGTATCGCTAGAATTTCGATTTTTTCGAATAAAGCTTTTGCATTTTTCTTCGATGTTCTACAGACTAGATCGGTTTCATATCAATATCTCCAAATGGACACGGTAATCAATTCCGCTTTTTGGGAAATCAAAAGCATGAAACGCAGCAAATCGATGAAAAGGCTCTATTTTGATTCTTGATTAAGCATTCTTATTGTTGTTAGCAAGCTGAACTTGTAAGTCACTCATAGATAAGGCTGGTACAACCGACCTGTCCAATCACTTGTGCCCACCAGCGTGTGATTGGGTTAAAAACAAAAGCTTGAACGAAAAATCAGTATTTGCATGCATTTTCAGATGAGTGCAATAACACGAAAACGATCATTTGGATGGGTGTGATGGAAATGGCAATCTCTAGGTACTTGCCTGGCGTTAAGGAGAGTTTGGGAAATGGCTTGTGGTATAACCTGTATCCTAGGTTTTACGGCCTATCAAAAATACATAAAGAAGGCATTCCTGTAAGACCTATCGTCGACGGTATCGGATCACCTGCGGACGAGTTAGCTAGACATTTGGCCTATATGTCTAAACCTTTAGTCGGCAATACAGCCTCGTTCATCAAGAACGCATATGACTTTGCAGCACGCTTAAAGTCGGTAACAATTGATGATGATGAAATAATGATTAGCTTTGATGTGAGCGCTTTAATAACCAAAGTCGATACAACAAGTTCGATACAACTAGCTAGAGGGGCCTTGAAATCTGATGCCAGTTTGCGAGATCGCACAAACTTGAGCGTCCAGCAAATTATCAACGGTGATTCGATCTGCCTAAGCATGAACCACTTCGTATTTAATGAGCAATTATATAGACAAAAAGATGGGTTGGCAATGGGTTCACCGATATCCGCAGTACTTGCGAACATGTATATGGAGCATTTCGAAAACAAAGCCCTTAACAATGAAGGGTTCAAGCTAAAATTATGGTAGCGCTATGTTGATGACACATTTGTTATCATCAGGCGAGATCAGTTAGAGGCCTTCTTTAACTATTTAAATGAAATAGACCCATGTATTACTGTCCCGAAGGAAGTGAAATCCTGCACAGTCACTCTTCCATTTTTGGACTATTTAGCACAATAAATAAAGGGGAAATTAAAAACTTCCGTCTAAGACAGGTCTTCAGTTCCATAGCTTGTTCCATTTTCCATAAGATAGAACACCTGTGCAGCGACGAAATAGAACGAAAACAGGCGCACCGTGAAGCGAGCTAAAGGCTCATAGACCAAGGTTATCCAAAACGTTTTGTAAAACGCCAATTGATGAAGGTAAATAGCCGTCCGAAAAATCGGAAAAATTGGCGGAATACAGTTTGTATATCGTATGTGAAATGCCCATTTGAAGCGATACGTAACATCTTGAACCAGGCGTAACTTATAATAAAGGGAAAACTATCCATTCTGTTCTGATGCACCTCAAAGATAAGACACCTTTATCTAGCGTTACGAACAGCATCTATAGAATCAAGTGTAATGACTGTTCGGGTGTTTACATAGGGCAGACTTCCAGGGAAATTCACACTAGAATCGAAGAACGCCGAAAGCATGTCCAGAAACAGTTCCGGGTTGCGAGGGAATATCAACCCCTTATTCGCGATTCCGCCTTGGCGGAGCACGTTTTACATACGGGCCGGGCCACAGCGTCGATCTAGAAAATGTGGAAATATTGAGACGCGGTATTAAACCGTATAGCGAACGCCTACACTCGGAGGCGGTCGAAATGGCCAAAGGCAGGTCAACTGGCGGTCAATAAGGTAGATGGGGCGGAAATCTCCAGAATCTGGCGCTCGGCACTGATGCGAAGGTAAATACCGTAAATACCCGCGTATAGGACGCACTTTTTTTCTTCATAAGTTGCCCTAAAAACCCAGGTGCGTCTTATCCATGGATACTATTATTATAAAAATTACCGTAAATACCCGCGTATAGGACGCACTTTTTTTCTTCATGAGTTGCCCTAAAAACCCAGGTGCGTCTTATCCATGGATACTTTTATTATAAAAATTAAGCATTTATCATAATATCAAAAATTTATTTTATAAACCGGTACAATATTTATCAATATTTATCCTCGTCGTCACTGTCTTCATTCAACAAAGCAGCCCACTCCTGTTGTGTTATGCAATCATCATGATAGTCCAGCTCTTCCTCCCTTTCGTCGTCACCATCGTTGTCTGGGTCGTCCATCCAGAGAATATCGTCTTCCGTGCCGTCTAATATCAACCAATCATGGAGTAGTATTTGACTCTTGTTGGAGCAGAAACTTTTCCTTAAAAATGTCATCCAATCATTCGACATGACGACCAAGAATGAGAAGTGCACTTTCCACGATAGTCTACATAGTCTAGACAGACATCTGCTGACTGACAGGATGAATGAGTCAGCAATCAGCACACACGATGATCATAGCGATTGTATGGAGGTCACCGTGATTGACTTAAGTTCACCGTTTCTATAAAAATTAATGGAAATTAAGGACTAAAATTAGGATGCGTCCTATACATAGGTACACAGTTTTTCCATCGTTTTTAGGGTCAAATATCCACTGCGTCTTATACATGGTATCGTCCTATACGCGGGTATTTACGGTAGTTGTTATTCACCTTATACCTACTGGTTAATTAGTTTTTGTTTTTCTTCAAAAATATCTTAACCTTAGCCCCGTTAGTTATGTACATTTACGCATGTGGGCCGCTGTGTCAACCGACCTTGACCTTGTTCACTTGTATTATATTGATGTGGATACACACTATTAGGAAAATTGACCACTGATCCTGGTCATTCCCACGAGACGTGACACACTGTAGGCTCTTTAGAGGTAATGTCGAATCAGTGTGGGGGATTGACTACTACTTATTCATTGTTTATCATTCCGCAAATGTTTCTAGTCATGCAGAATTTGATCCTACTGTCCCTACCGGATGAGTGCAAATATCACGAAAATAGTCGTGGAGTGTGTGCGAGGGGAATGCATGCAAATACAGTTTATTCATGGTTATTTATTATTTTCCTCATCAGGTCACTGTGTATCATCGGTCCGGTGCTCTTTTCTGGTTTACACAAATCTGTACGGGTAGTATGATTTCACTGCTAGACAGGTTGCTACGCCGTCGCCGTTATTTTCACGACTGTTGTCTTTAATTATTTTACATCCGACTAGCGGCAATTTGGACGTAGCAAACTACGGTGATGGTCGGAGCGAGAATTTTTCCGAAAACGAGCATGTTTTCCTCACTTGATTCAAAATTTAAGAATGTATGGTCATAAAAAGCACATAGCTTCGCTGCAGCCATTTGATAAAATATGTTTAGAAATGTGGAATTTGAGGACAAATAAAAAAACACATTCATTAATACCAGCGTGCGCATACCTGAGTTTTTAATTTGGTTTAGGTTGACAAGGCATTGCTCGGGGTAGCACAAGTCAGTCCAAACAGTATATTCAGAATTACTTCTGTCATATTGTGGGGAGGGTAGCGTTAATTAAATCAGGGCAATCGAGGTCAAGGCCAATTCATCCTCCCCCGGTTTCCCACCCACTTGTCGATTTGGTCCAGATTGATCCCTGGGGTCAACATTGCTAACATTAATCACATTCGAACGCTAGTTTGATAAAAGTCACTTCATGTGGAACGATCCCCTGCGCTGGCAGAATCTGCTTACCTGATGTTATGTTGGATTCTGTAGAACTCCGACAATTTTGGACGACTTTCATACACGATCTGATTGGGGTGATTTTTCACGACGTACTTCATTCATCTACGATGTATTGTTGTTTGTGTGCATTAACCGTGGAGTTTCCGCTCCTTGAGCTTCTGTACAATTCGTGTCAGAATTTTTGCGATTTGTGCAGTATATTTGTCATACCAGGCTGGAGCGGGAATACTTCCGCGATTCTTCAAGGTAATTCAAGGTTTTTAATGGTATAAAAAGCACCAATTTAACAACAACCATAGCATTGTAGAAATTAAAAATATGTATGTGTATAAAAAACAAGATAAGCAGTTATATTAAACAGTATATAAGTAGTAGGAAAAGGAATAATTCAATCAAAATTCGTCTAATTTCGTTTTAAATTCATGCAAGCTAGTGGAATGAGTAACGGTAGAAGGTAAACTGTTCCAAGTAAAACAGACACTGACAGAGTAAAAATACATTCTACAGTTCAGGCGGGAATGCGGTACGACCAGCACATATTCATGAGTCAGATAATTTCTCGTAGCGTGAATAAATCCTCTAAGGGATGGTTCGGGGTATGGAATATTTTGTAAAGTATGATAAGGTCTCCTCTGATTCATCGATAGGGAAAGTCGAACAGATTCGGGTGAGCTATCCTTTCTTTATAAGGCTTGTTTCGGATGATGAGAACTAGTTTTCTTGAGCGGTGATAGGTTCGCTGCATAAGTTCTACATCCTTCTTGAACCACGGAGACGATGTCTGCACAGCGGATTCCATGAATGGTATCAAGTATATATTCATGATCCTTGGAAACATATTGGGTGAAAATTTCCCAAATACCCATTTGAGTAGATTGAGGACAGGTGTTGCCTTTTTAAGTGCAGTCTTAGTTTGAAGTTAGGTTTTTAATCTGGAGCACATTCAGGCATTCAAATCTTTTTCTTCACTGCAATTTTCAAGGACATGTGAACCTATATGTTATGTGAACTCTGCTCGATTCCCCACATTCATGAGCCTGCATTTGTTAAAGTTAAACGGTAGTTTGTTATTCAACGACTAGTTGTGAACCGTATCAAGATCTTGTTGTAATAGCAGACAGTCTTCTGGGCTACGGACGCAACTCCATAACTTTGTGTCGTCGCAAATAATGAAATGTTACATCGAGCGTTTCCGGTATTTCATTGACATAAACCAAAAATAAGATCGGACGAAGGACTGAACACTGGAGAACGATGCTAGTTGCTGCGATTGGTTTTGCTAATGACGACTTGATCACTTAATCCCAGTGGACATTCGTTAACAACGTTATCAATGTCATGTTCATTACTTGTCAGAACAAGATCTAGGAGTGAATGTACATCGGTTCCGCGGTTTCGGGTATTACATGCAATGTGGTTATAAAGAGAAATATCATCCGGCAATTCAATGAATCCGAGTTCGAGCGAGTGTTCTGGGTGAATGATACTGCTCTGCATATTCAGTAAATTGAAATCACCCATAATTCAAAATCCACAAGAGAATCCGGACGTAACCACGCGAATTTTGGCGAGTAGGGCCAGATTGTAAGTTTCTTGCGCAGACGGTGGGCGATGTACTGCTCCCTAAACATGGTATTCGCGATATCTGGATCCGTAATCTCCTGGCACAAATGGTTTTTTATAGTACAATGCTACTCCTTCACCTCCGTTTCCACGGTCAATGCAAATACTGCCGGGTAATTCTAGTTCATCATTTGTTTGATGTGGTCGTAGTCATGTTTCCGTTATGGCCATGATGAACATTTCAGTAAAACTGAACGCAGTTCACCTATTTTGTTTCTGAGACATTGTGCGTTTGTGTAGATGCATTTTACAGTAGTTTTTCTCAGCAAGGATTGGTTGTGGGAAAGGGGGCTGGAGGAGTGCTGAATACTTGTTAAGCCAACTCCACTGGAGTCGGCATTGGAGAGGTTTTTGCTCGCAATGGTGCCTTATCGTTTTGGGGTTGTGCTGTTGTAATATAGTGATCTGTAGTGTAAACTACATTTGTTTCTTACACGTCTCAATTCGAAGATTTACGAAAACTCGATTTTTATACCACACAAATGCAGCTACAACAACCAGTTTGTTATTCGGAGTAGAACGAAGAAATGGTTAGCTGTTAAGCGAGAGTCTTGGGTAACTCATAAGAAGTTTGGTACGGAAGAAACTTGGAAACGATTCTGTAAGATACGTAATCAAGTCACGACTCTTGTAAGAGAAGATCGCATGCAATTCCAATGGAACTTGTTTAAGAGAATGGAAAAGCATCCTAAGCTTCTCTACAAGATGGTAAATGAACGATCAAAGATCAAACCAGGTGTATTCTCTGTACTAACACCTCATGGATTGACCCACACTGCCCAAGATACCGCCGACGCTTTAGCAACGTTTTACTCATTTGTCTTCAATCCCAAGCGTTGTATACCATATCAAGTTTCATCAAGTTCGCTACATTTCGAATTATTAAGTGAAATGACTATCAACGAATACATGGTTGGGCGGGAACTTTGTCGACTAAACGAAAAGAAGTCCCCTGGCGCAGACAAAATTACCCCCGCCGTACTTCGCAGGTGTCGCGTTGCTTTGACTGCTCCTCTCACTCGCATATTCAATCTCAGCTTAAATGAAGGAAAAATACCACCGCAATGGAAAGCAGGGATGATAACTCCTATTTATAAAGGCGGTAGCCGTTCAGACACAGCAAACTATAGACCGGTAACGTTACTTCCGGTGATCTCCAAATTAATGGAACGCATTGTGACTGCGCGCATAAGAGAACATTTTGAAAACCAAAATATTTTGACCGCAGCACAACACGGTTTTCGAAGAGGTCGTTGCTGTTTATCTAATCTTCTTACAACGTTCGAGGATTGGACCAAGGCACTAGGCGAAGGTGAGGCTGTACATGCTTGCTACATCGATATTTCCAAAGCTTTCGATAGAGTCAACCATGACATCTTATTTAAAAAGCTCGAATCCTATGGAATAACGGGAATATTGCTGAATTGGGTAAGGGACTATCTTACTGATAGACACGTCCAAGTTCGCGTTGGCAGCACCTTATCTAGAAAAATAGACGACACGAGTGGAGTTCCGCAAGGCTCGGTGCTTGGACCTCTTCTATTCTTGGTGTATATGAACGATATAGTAGAGGATATTGGATGCAACTTGATACTATTTGCTGATGATATTAAAATTTGGAAACCTGTCAGGTCTGTTAATGACTGTATGGCATTACAACGGGATCTAAGCATCTTATTTCGTTGGTCCCAGTTAAATGAGTTACCATTTAACCCTGCGAAATGTAAAATGCTGCAGCTTGGGAAATCTCTGCACCACACGTATCAGCTTGGCACGCAAGATCTCGTCTGGACCACAGCAGAAAAAGATCTGGGTATCTGGGTTTCGTTTAACCTTAAGCCTGGACAGCATTGCCGGATGGTGTACAATAAAGCTTGCCGTATCTTGAGTCTTCTCAAAAGAATATTCCGGATTTTTACGCCCGAAACCCTACCCCGGGTAATTAACACGTATATACGTCCTGTTATGGAATATTCCATCCAAGCCTGGGCACCATGGCTGAGGAAGGATATCGAACTACTCGACAGGATTTATCATCGTGCTACAAAGTTGGTCTCCCGGTACAGAAATTTGCCTTTCACAGAGCGAATGTTAAAACTGAACCTACAAGATTTTACCCAACGGCGGATACGTAGTGACCTTATGTTGACCTTCAAAATCCTGCATTCTGTAAACCATCCCCTTAAACACTTGCTAAATCCCAATGGCCTTACTCGAAACCGAACACATTCAAAGGCTTTAAGCATTCCGCATTCTCGATTGGATATACGTCGTAATTGTTTCTTTGTTTCACTTGGAACTATTTGCCTGAAGAAATCACACGATCACAATCTGTTGAGGTTTTCGCTTTCAAACTCGATGAGTTTATGACGAACCATGCGGTATGCGAATGTCCCTATTGATTTTTGAGATATTTTATATTTTTTTATATATTTTTATATGTTCCATATACCTTGTCATCCTATGGTTATTGTAAAGCTTAATGCTTTTCTAACATACAATTTTCTGAGTTCTGAGTTCCGAGTCAGCTGCTGAATGACATGGTGATGTTTCTATTGGGCGTTGTGTTGTCTCGATCTTTCCTATATGAATTTTCGATGCGCTTCGTCTAATTTCTCGAGTTTTAACCGTGCCCAACACATCTTTACTTACAAACGTTATTTTAAGGGGCTTAGGACCGATGCGAAACGTGTCAGTCACAGCTACATCACGCAAGCCAATTATGTCACTGAGGAATTTCCATTGTAGCTTATCGTGTTTGCGCTGCACTGCTTTATCAGTTGCTTCGTCAAATCCTGAGACTCCCAAAAGGATTAAACTTCCATCCCCTTGCTTCGTTTTGGTTTGTTACCTAGCGTTTCGAGCTCTTTCCCACCCGTGAACATCAGCAAAGATCCTTTCAGTAATCTCCTAACCTTCCCTACGTACGAGAAAAGCGGATAGTAAGATGTTTTATAGATCCCTTTCCGAGCTGACCGTGATTTTAAGCACTCTTGGTTGTTCCAGATTTGATGATGTAGGTTTACGATGTAGCCGTACTAATGATAATGGTTCAACTGGCTCCAAGTCCATGTTGCTGCACCGCTCTCTCCATTCTTCTTTATCGTGCTTTAGCCTGTCGCCTATTACGGTGGCACTCGTTTCCCTTACATTGGTCCATAGAGTGACTGTACACTGCGTGCCTGTAGTTCTCGCTGGTTGCGGGACGTTTCAACTGCCTTAGATCGAATACCTATTGTGTCCACTTTGGGTGTATTTTGCACCATGACTTTTGGTTTAGAAGTTGAGGTATTTTGCTGAACATTGAGATGAGCATATGGCTTGGGCACAGCTGAAACTTCGTTTTGAATGATTTGCTGAGATGCAGCTTTTATCTGACTGGTATAACATTTGAAACCTAGACGAGAAAACAGAGAGTTCTAAACGATGACTAGAGTGTCTACCGATGCCTTTAACGTTTGTATACTGAGCTCTAAGCTCAGCATCCGATCATCCAGGTTGTTTTGCTGGATATTTGTTGATTCAGTTAATTCTTCATTTTATTTAATTCGACAATTTTTACACACGTAGCATACACCAGGCGTGTTGTCATCATTCAGGATCGATATATCCTCCAGATTCAATGATTTGTCACATTTTGAGTGACGTGTGTGAGCAGTTGCGGCACGTGACATATTTGACTTTACCACTCACGACTTGCGTGCAGACGACACACGTTTCGCGAACATCAGATCGTTTCATGTCAACGGGGCTAACCAAAAGTACAAATCACAGCAAAAAGTTAGATACAGTTGGGATTCGTTAGTGCGGTATTGTGTAGAGCTGATAGACAGTTACGAGTTATGATAATATATTTCGTCGCCCGATTTAGCCGCGAATTTGTCAGTCTCCCGTTAAAAATATTGGTGTGAAATTGATTTTATGTTGAGTATTTCTCTGAGTAGTTCCCGATAGTGGTAAACACCGGTGAGTTGGTCTAACAGCAGGAACACAAAAGCGATGCAAATGGACGAACGAACAGCAGAAAATCCACTGGTGATGCACACAAAGAACGACACGTCGTGGGTGAATAATTCTTGTATGAGTAGATCCGTCGAAGCAAACTTTCAGATGGATATCCAAAGTTGTATCCCAAAGTGTCGTAGCTCAAATTTTGACACATCCCGGAGTTGACTTGCGAAATCGCAGCTAAATTGTGAAGAGATCGATAGTGTATGCCCGATTGTATCACAAGTAAAGAAGAAATTCGCCGGTTTTAACAAGTGGTCAACATCGCAGCCTAGATGATCATATGTTTAAGTTGACACGTAGCATTATGGCGTTTTCATTATTGTATATTTTATTTTATTTATCTCACATATTTCTTTATTGTATTGTTATATTGTATACATGTAAATATGTACACGATTTAAAATATTCACCCCGCTCACGTGTTCTGTTTTGGGACACGTCTATCGTGTGTGGTTGCTCTGGATTTGTATGCCGTGTTACGTTGAAAATTGAGTTCCGGTTTATTGGGTACAATAATCAGAAGGCGTAGGTTCTTAGTTGATAAATCTCCTTAGGATCAACCACTACAGAACATAAAAACAAGGAAAGTATCACGAGAAACTCTGGTTACTGTTCTGAACATCCTTCTTGTACTGTTTTGATGCCTGCTGAGTGTCCGCGAGACAGCACTTTTTGAGGCAATGCTATTAGAGTGCCTAATGACAGACCGAAGACCGTGAGTCAGAGGGGGTTGTACTTGTGATTACGAGATTACGTACGATATGATCGTTAGATGTAACTAATCTCGCTCTACACTTGTGTGTGACAAGCGTACTACATCTCCAATTAATATTGCCATTATTTGATTGTTTCTCGAACCAAAACTCGTTTCACAGGTAAATTAATGTCCTTCGACCTTTGGTACTTGTATCATATTGAAGAGTCATTGTGCAAATTTAAATATCTTATTATCTTAAATCTTATCTTAAATACCTTCACTGGGGATTGAGTGACTGGGGATTAAATGTATGGGAATTAAATGTATGGGGATTAAATGTATGAGGATTAAGTGTCGGGGATTAAGTGACCGAACACCAAGGTGTTGATCATAGTAAATAGCAGCACCTCCTCCTCCACAATCCAAACGATCACGATGAAAAAGAAACATGTTTGGAATGGAAATTTCCTCCTCAGCTAATTGCTGATTGAACCATGTTTCCGTTACGGCTATCAGTATTGGTGAATAATTTTGATGAAGCTCGATTAGCTCAGTTAACTTATTTATCAAGCATTGTGAATTGGTGCAAAGATTTCTCTTCTACCTCTAATTCGTCGACCTAGAACAAAGGTATGTACAAAATAAGAATGAACTGTTATTCATCCTCTCACTCTGAGGCATAGATTCGGCTAAAATCTCAAATGTGTCCACTACATCATTCAACGGCACAAAAGCCAACGCTGGTAGACATCTAATCATATTCAAGAGTCATTGCGCAATTTTAAATATCTTCTTATCTTAAATCTTATCTTAACACGTTTCAGGCGATTGCTAGAATCATCGGTTTCCGCTCACTGTGATGCATTCATTTCACTATATCTTCAGTGCACCTTGTACTATCGCCACGAGAGGTTGTGTGTGTGTTGCTCTGGCTGCTTACAGCTGGCTGAGGTAAGAAAAGTCGGGACCCACATCTGGTACCCTTCGCATTTGACATTAGACTCTTTTGTTGTAATACAAAGGGACCCACCGGTGGGTCCCCTGTTAAATCTTGTTATTGATGCTGTTTTGGTGTGCTACATGGATTGTTTCTTGTGTTTGACATTTATTCTCATTATTTTACAGCCTTCGTCATGGAAATTAGTGGATTTTACGGAAAAACACGTCGGGACGCTCAAGTGAGCTCAAGTTCCGACACAGATGACCCTCTGGAGATTGGCGTAGAAGAACCAGATTTTCTAGATTACCCCTCAGATACTGACAGTACCACATCAAATAGAGAAAAAACCGATGAAGACAATATCAATGACACTGAGGAAATTAATAATGAACAATTGCATGACACTGAATGGGACCCACCGGTGGGTCCCTTCGCATGAAACGTGTTAAACACCTTACCTGGGGATGAAATGTCTGGGGATTAAGTGACCGGACATCGAACCTTCAATATTCGCAAGTTATGGTAGGCAATGTGAAATAGTTTAATAAAATTTCCCAAGAAATTTGACTTTGAGAAAATTTTCGTGCAGTGAGTGAAAGTTATCATTTCGGATAATGTTAATAAGTCGATCGCATGGTGAATAGTGCTGTTTCAAAATAATTTCTTCAATATCATCCACATAGGAACAAAGTTCGGTCGGGAAATTATCGTTATACACATTTTCGGCAACCAAATTTCGCAAGTAATCCACACAAAATTTGACATAATAAACAAGAAAATATTAAGTTCGAAATCAGTTTAAGCTTAAGCTAATATTCCTACTTCAAGCGTATGAGATTCAATAACCGGGAACACTTAGTGGATTCAAGTGCATTTAAGCAAATTAAATACATTCTGTTCCGAATAGTATAAAGTTCGTACATTGCTGATGGAATATGAGAATAAGTTAAACGGGTGGTGGACTGCTTCGATGGTTGTTGGTAATACTTTCGTGAAATTTATCGTATCGCGAAATGTTTCTAATTAAAATCTCCCATCAAAATATTTTTGATTTGATCAAAGACGGATATAATTGGTTTAAAATCGATTCTCGCACAAAGAATACATTTCACAAATATTCACTTGTGATATTAGCAATTTTTAAACGTTTTTACCTCACCAGAATAGTTAACATCGTGTATGGAATTTTCACTTTAACAGGCGGGGTGAAAATGACGTAATTATCGAAACAATTTTAGAGAAACGATGAATTCAAGTCGGACTGTGTATGTGTAAGCTTGTGTCGTTGTGTGCAGCCCGAAAATGAATGAACGTTTTTATACGTAAATTTTCCTGCTTCGGTATTCCATATTAAAACGAAACTAATCTTACATCACCTTGACTATAAATACGATGCTCGAACACTACGAACCGTGTAGCCAAAATTTGGAAAAATGTCTGGGTCAAAAAATCATTTGCCTTAATTTGAGTACCAAATTTCCACCTAGATCATTACGTCATTCTTTTCAAGTTGTTGAACGATGTTGTTGAGCTTCGTTGGAAATTCGATGTGTTGTGTTGCTCTTATTCACGGCTTATGCACGAAACCTTCTTGATTAATGAACACTTATATAGACAGAAAGAATTATCTGTCATGAGTTCTCCCATTCTGTTGATTATGTATATGGAGTACTTCGTAATTAAGGTCGCAATATCTGTCAAATACGCTGAAACGATGATGACATAACGTTGATAATACATTTGTCGTAATTAAGCACGAACAGCTAGATGTATCCTTTAAATAGTTGAACAACTTAGACCAGATAATTGTGGTGGTCAAAAATGGAAATAGAATATTGCAGAAGAATTTCGGGCTGCTGGCATGAAAAATTGACGGTTTTCTAGAAAATTCACGGATGAATGCTAAAATATAAACGTTTTATATCACCACAGGATTACGGCATGAAGGAAAGGGAAAACAAAGAGTATATAACGAGTGTTTCAAATTTAAACGACACGAATGATATTTCGCTTGCTTTAAGGTTTCCACTCACGAAACCTCAATTACATATTAAATTAAAAATTGCAAATACTGGTACTGGTATTCAATAGGTGAACTTTGTGTGCAGAATGTTAGGGTAATTACGTGCGTTACTTTCACACGCTTGAAACAAGTAGATGTCCATCGTTAGCCACGATTTTATAGTTTAAAATAATGCCACTGAGTATCTGCCTTGAGTCAAGTGACAGAAGCACAGTCGTTTGTCAATACGCCCTTTACCGTATTCGTAACATTGTGATCAACTTTATGGAAGATGGTAATATCATTCGGCTGGCATGGAGCCCCTGTCTTTAGTATATAACTCATCGTTTGATGGCGATAATTAATCTTTACCGTCGCTAAGATGCAATACAACCGAGTTCTGACTATCGTTGCCAGCGATGCGGGAGAGATTGTTCTTCCCGAATCGGACTGTTTAGTCATTCCAAAAGCTGTAGAACATGAACATTCATGCGATTGTGATGTACATCCATGGTCGACATCGACTGAAGGAGGCCAACACACACCCTCGCTAATGCTACTGAGGAAAATTGCTCAACTATTCTTCAAAAGAGGCTTGACAATCCATTGTGCAAATTATACATATTGTGCAGTTAAAAATGTTCTTCAGATTTCCACTCAAGAAGTTATATCATCTTGATTTCAGTGTTGAATCGCATGTCACTTGTATCCGCCCTGGTTGAACCGGATTCCAGCTCTATTTGGATTGCTGATAAACATCAATCAAACTGATTCGCTTCCAAATTTCCATACCGTTTGCGAACCAAAACATTTTGGATGTGATGCGTAAGGGAAATTCATTTATTTTCTACATAAATTGAGGGGGTCGTAGCATATATGCTTGTGGAACTATGAAAAGGGTTTTTAGTCCTTCATCGACACCACTCGGATTACACTAGCAGAGAGGTAGTCGCACAACCATGAAAGGAATCAATCAGAGAATTTTTGGTAGATAAAAATAGTTGGAGATTCTTAAGCGGCAAACTGCTATCCGATTATGTTGTCTAGTCGTCCAACGCTGTGAGGCGATTCGTTGGACAAGAGCAGTGTGTTCAACTCCTTGCTGCGCAGATAAGATTAAATAGTTTTAAATTGTGTGAAAATGCTTTCGGGTTCATCCGTATTGCACTCAAATTTTCAATTATTGAGTCGCCTGAACAATCGCAATGTGGAATGATGAGTTTTGATTAAGAATCTGCCATTCAAGTTGCCGGTTCCAGTGAGTCTTTCATCATCATGAACAGCGTATATAACCACTTTGACATTTGCATTCAAACTGATAGTATCTTCGAGTTGCGTTTCATGTCACACTCTGATCTCTAAGAAACTATCGGCGAGTTGTTGTTAACCTACAGCATCACAACCCTAATAACATCATCCATAACGAATTAGGACTGCTGTGATCAGTCGCCCATGCCCAACTGCAAGCGTGTTTCACTCAAAGCTTGTTCATGTACCCCGTGAACCACCCCATTCGGATTCAACAATGGATGTACATCCCTTTTAAATTACGATTTCATTCTCCACAACGTTTAAGCTGACTAAACAGTCCGATTGGGGGAAAACAATCTCTCCCCTCAGCGCTCACAGCAATAAGCAGTACTCAGCCGTTCGGTGGTAGTTGTATGCTCACGGCGTGATCTAGGTCTGTAGCTAAGAGCATTACTTGCTGTTCCTCAGCTTGGAGATGACGCTTTCTAAGATACCCTGAAAGTGAGCGGTCAAGGGGTGAATGATCACTAACACCCGGTGGAATACGATCGCTTTGACAGATCATTCTTCCGATCATAATACCAAATCTAAAACGGAGGGGCGATCAGTGCATTCTTGAACATGGCAGTTGAATGGAGTAGATTTGAGGAGTGTATGTATGGAGTGATCACCGTTCAGATGTAGATTGGGCAGGTCAACATGAAACATAATAACTATGTGTGCTTGTTTTGTGAGTGTCGATCGCAAACTTACTTGGATGCACCTATTGGACGATTCTGTCGAGGATGGGGAGCGGTAATCTAACCAACCTTTTAAACTTAACCAGATCCCAAAGTCAAAGAATACCCCATTGTGTCCTCAATGATGAATTCTGTGTTGTGTATTGGTCGGCTTTGGATGCTTCTCCTACGATCCTCTCGAGTAAAATTTAGTTTTAAGATTTATAGTTCTGTTCCAGTCGGGTGTTAGTAAATCCATGTTTACACTACATGAGTTTTCCTGTTCTTCTTTTTTATTGTATATACCTCATAACTCCATCCTCTGGTTATTGTTAAGCTAAATGCTTTTTAGACCATTACAACTTTGAATCACTTTAATAAGGTTATCCCTACGATACAACTCCGCTCAACTGAGACAGGTCTTCATGCCAATAAGGTCGATCATGTGCCGTAATGGAATAGTACGGAAACAGGCTCGGCGTTAAGGAGAGCGAAGCCAACTAAACCGCGGTTATCCAAAAAGCATTATAAACTGTCGATTAACGACGGTAAGATGTCCATAATCGAAATCGGAGACAAATTTATTGAGGTACGTTTTGTATACTGTATGCCGAAGATGCATCTTTGAAGACAAATAAAATCTCGCAACAGGCGTCTATATAAGGAAGGAAACGTATCGTTATGCTCTGGTTATTTCCTTCATTGGATACCTCTGCAAGCGCTACGAATAACATTCAATGTTTCAATGGGGTAGACTCTTCGGGATCTTTTTCCTGCTACATCCTTAGACTTTCTGTGACTTGTTTTGTTCCATCATTTTGTGCACCTTTTTTACTTCCTTGGACCTTGAATTGTTGCGCACGGTCTGTCATACGCTCGATTATGTAGGACATTTTGACTTCCCAGCTCTGAATTGTGTGTTGTTTTGTAAGTAACATTGCGCACAATTTATATTGGTTTTGAAATGTGACCCGTGTTTACCTGGTTTACGCAAATATTTAAGACAGGTTTCCATCAGCTTTATCTTCACCGTATTTGTTGCTACATGCTGGTATGGTTTTTATTACCTATGGAATTTTACACTCCACTCTACCGAGGAAATTTCTTCATTAAACATAAATAACGGAAGCAACGAAGAACACCTAAAGCGCATCCAAATTCAGCTCCGAAATGAGGTCTTGACGTGGGATATAAAAAATGTAATGGGAATGCGTACATGCCGAGGCATTCGAAATTGTTTAGAAGGCCGGCTTGTGTTAAGATTGTGAATGAGGTGAAGATCACAAAATTATGGCTCTCAAACTGATCCAAAGTTAATTTAGTCATGATCCACATTTAGCTTAATATCTCATTCGTTTTTTTGAAAAAGAACTAAGAGTTAGTCATGAATTTTTATCCATGTAAGCCACATTGTCAACTTGCCTTGGCCGTGTTCCATTGTACCAGATTAACGCGAATGCACGCCGTGTTAGGTAAATAAGACAAGTAATCCTGGTCTTTCTTAGGTAACTCGATACACCCAGACTTAATACAGACTGCTTGGTGGTAAGGTCAAGTAGAGATCATGGTTTTGAACGGTCACCATCGTTCTGGCGAAGCTTCAGTCTCATTGGAGGAACGTTATCTCGAACCTGCTCTCACTGACATACAAATTTGTTTAACTTCAACAAAACAGACAGCTATCTGGCGGTTCCGTGCTTGATCCAGAATTACTGTGTTGTTATGCTTTTAACCATCACGATTACTTATACACACTTTATCTAATAGCGGTTTTACTGTGAGCATTTGTAACATTGCATCCACTGGTTCAAGGGTCACCAAACCTTTTGCCAGTGTTTACAGCTAATGAGGGCAAGCACGCCTAAACCGGCAGTGAAGCTTAAACGATGGAATACGTGAACCAATACAATATTTCTCTTTGAACCTGATTACCAAGTTCAACTCAAACACACAACACAACAAGTTTGGCCGCGATGTATGTCTAGCGTACTTTCGTCAATACGGCAACTACTGCCTGCCTATCGATCGGTCTGAAACCGCGTGGCATCATGTGATGTAGACCAGGCGACAGACACGACACAACTACGTGAACCAGTGCGGTTCAGACGTAAGCGAAAAAAGCGCGACAGACACGGAATATCGATCCGTCGCTCATTTGTTGTTCCGTGATATTGAAAAATTAGCCACGTGGAATCGTTAAAAATATTCACAAAGATATGATTTCATTTACGATTCAGTCGTATCAACACTAATTGTTACGCAGCTTGGAAATTGGTGCTTCCCACGTGCGAAGTGAAGAATAAGTTCACAAGCAAATGGACAACGATACAGTTATCGTTGTCTTGCCGTTAGGAATTTTCGCGATGCAGAGCATACACTGTCCAAATCGATCGTGAAAATACGAAAATGAGCATCATTAAAAATGGTGTGAATACCGATGAACAATAGTTGTTATTTCATATAGCTTGCATCTATTCAACCTCAATCAGACTTCTTTAATGCCTTTGTGCAACAAGTTCAAAAATTATGAAACCGCTTTGCCCTATTGTTTAGGAATAAGCGTGTAAATTAACTTTTGAAACATTCCACAATGCATTATCGTGGAATGTGCTGGAACCCCTAGTTGAATCTTGAATCTAGACGGATGGCTGGTTTTGGTTTATTTTTATTAGTTCATTTCATGAAAAATTAGCGTGTGACCGCCTGGCTACGGAATAAATCTGTTATTGCTTCAGCTGGCAACTTAACGTTTCCGTATCAATATTTTTCCGTTCATTATTTGCGCACAATTTGAACAATTTTATTGGCAAAGATCATTGTTTGTCGTCCCATTTAACCATGATGGTTCAAATTTAGTGCCAATACCACTCTAGCAACTCCAAAGACAGGAATCAACACCTTAAACCTCGAAACGGCCATTAATCGACGTTGTCTTTTCTGATAGCAAGGTGGCCTGTATAATTAAAGTGTAGGCGTACATCCCCGACACCTCTATGCCTCCGCTGGTAATGACTGAGAAAAATCGGTTTTCGTTAAGCGTTGACGAGGAAAGGGTACCTGAAAAAGCTTTCTTTTGGACTGTCTAATGTTTAATGGCTGGTTTTTAACGGATGGTGGGCAGAAAAATAGGAGAAAATGTATGGTAACACCGGAAAGGAACTGACATCAATAGAAAGAGTGAATTATTTTCATCGCCAACTGAATATAGTGTTATTTTATAAACAAGATTACAATTGAAAGTGTAAGGATGATGTGTACAAATGAACTAAAAAACTTTGGTTCTTACTTGCTTTCTCTCTCCCAACATCCTATATATATATATATATATATATATATATATATATATGTGTGTGTGTGTGTATGTGTGTGTGTGTGTGACTGTGAGCACTGATTTCTGTGCAGGACTATAGTGTGCAATCATGTATGATGTATTTCGTGAACTGGATTATGAATTGTACAATCTAGTTTACAAAAAATGGAAATGATTGCTTCCGGGTATTAGTGTCGATTCGCTATTTTCACCCTACTTTCGACTCTTAAGAAGCTCGATGTAAAAAAATATTTCTTCATGGTACCAACACTTATAGAATGTATGCAACTGAGTAATCTAGTTACTTTTCGCGATATGACTATGATACTGCTTTTCTAATTGTTTGCCGTGGGGTACCATGAGTGTAATCATATTCACACCTACCGAACACATAATTTGTCTTTATGATTATGTTTCTGATGCCAATAAACCCACGTTCTACCATGCAAAGCGAGTAGCGTTTCAAGTCTGTGAAATATGTTTTAGCACGATACCATGAGAACCACAGTAGAGCTAGATACCAATATCTATTAGCACACCAACAGCGATTCAAATTCTTAAACACAGCGGCATTGAAGAAACGTTTATTTTATTTCGATGTGAGTTAAACCACGTATTGTAGGTGCAACGCTGTAGGACGAATTTTCTCGACTTTTAAGTTTCATGAGATGCGGCTAAATGGTCCTACAATAAGATAAAGTTCAAAGTTTCATGACAACTTTAAATTAGGACGTATTCCACCATGATTGACAAGTTCCAATTGTTCAACTACGTCAAACAAACAACAAAATGTTGAACTGTAATTGTGGTCTCGCTTGTCCATAGCTCAGCAGTGTGGATTCTGGCGATCATGGCACCTCAATTTCTGGAAATTTTCCACGAATTAACGAAAGTAATTCTGTTTATCCATGATATCATGACTTCAAATAACAGTCCTTGGTTCGTGACAATCATAGTCTAGAGTTCGAAAGTAGGTTTGATCAATTAAATGATGGAGTACATCATCGATCAATGCATAATTCGGTGATGGAGGCAATCAGTTGGAATTAATTCAATTCAATTTTAGTGGTTTCCAAGGCATATAGCATCACAAAAAACAGAACAATATGGGAACTACGAATAATATAACAAGCAAAAACAGGATTTGGTTGCTTACTGAGCAGTTCAAGAATCAGGTAAAAATCCAAATGGCAGAAAATGTTTTCGATTGGTGGGATGACAAATGAGGATGCATGGAGACAAGATGTATAATTTTCTTCAATGCATTGGTTAATGGTCAAAAAGGCATCAAGACTTCTCTTGAAACTAATGCTGATTTGGTGAGTTTACAACATTATCGGGTAGATTGTTCCAAGTAAAAACAAAACTCGCACGGCAAACAAATGTCGTCATCAGTTGAGTGGCGAGTGAGGGACAGTTAGAATAAATGCGTGAGCTCTTGTCTTATGCGAGCTCCGTAGATTAAATAAGCATTGTAGAGGGTGATTTGCGGTATTCGAAATATTGCAAACCAAAATCAAACCCCTCAAAGACGACGACGTTGATAATCGAATAAATTCAAGGTTTTGATTCGCTCATTGTATGGTTTCAGATTGAGAGCGGCGACATGTTTGTTAACTCGATGGTATATTCTTTACAATGTCGCAACATTTTTTAAGTCATGGCGACCATGCTTGAACTTCAGTTTCCATCGTGGGTCTGATGCACGTAATTATAATTTGGGGAATTGTCTCTCGTGAGAATCAACCGAAAATTCTCTTCAGGAGTGACAATTTCTGTGATAAGTTGCGGTAGACGGAGTTGCAGTGGCTCGGCAACCCTAAGGTATTGCTTATTAACACACCTAAGTCATTAGTTTCGTGGTATACAAAAGGCTGTGTACACCAAGAAAATATTGAACCTCCACTTATGTTCAAAGGTTTAACATGTGACACTTTTAAAATTGAAAAATAGTCGATTTTTTAGGGACCAAGTGTGGAGGTTATCCAGATCCTTCTGGAGCAGTTCGCAGTGTTCCGGCTTATTTATCCTTGACCACACTTTTATATCGTCCGCAAACAGTACGATCTTACATTTAATTAGAGCCGGTATGTTATTGGCATAAAGTTCGAAGAGGATTGCTCCGAGGAAGGATCCCTGAGGCACTCCGCTTGTCATGACGACCGACTTCGACAAAGCACCGCCCACAGAGACTTGAACAAGCCGATCAGTCAAGTAATTTTTTAACCACGCTAATAGTCAGCCAGTGATACCACAACGTCCCAGCTTCTGCAAGAGAATACTGGGGTTTACGCTGTCAAATACCTTAGACATATCGAGGTAACATACATGGATGGTATCCCAAACATCTACTGCTCAAGTCCAATCGTCAAGGTAAGGAGATGTTTATTAATGCAGGAATATCCCTTTTTAAAATCGTCTTGCGCTCCCAAAAATAGCCTATTTTCTTCAAGGTGTTTGCTCAGTTTGCTCGCCACAATCCTTTTGAGCACTTTGGAGACGGCGGACAACGGGTTAACAGCCCCGCATTTGAAAATCGGGGAGATTATACCCGATTTTTATTCCGTCGGTATGACACTTTGGGACAGCGATTCGCAGAGTAACTGAGTCCGAGGACGGCATAGAAAATGTACACAATGTTTCAGTATATTGAAGGTAATTTTATCATAATCAGGGTATTTGACAGTGAAGTTTCAATTCAATTCAATTCAATTCAATTAAAAAGCATATAGCTTGACAAAAACCACAGAATAATATGGGAATTACGAATAACATGGGTAGAAACACGGGATTTGTTTGCTTACTGAGCAGTTCAGGAATCAAGTAAAAATTCATTGGACAGAAACTGTTTTCAAAGTTCAAAGCTTTTATGGTGTAAAATATATAGGTTCAAAGTTTGGATTGGTCAACATGAAATTGTCCAAATTCGATTTGAATATATCCAAGTTGGGTGAATGTGCAACATTACAAGGTAGGGAGTTCCAGGTAAAGCATACACGTACAGAATAAAAGTACCTTCGACAGTTTAGTATCGAGTCGGGAATAAGTACTGTATAGTCGTGACTCCGGCTGGTTCTGGGTGGTAGTCGCGTGAATAGTTGATTTAGGGGATGGTTGTACACTACGTAGAATATTGGAGACGATCAAGCTGCGCGCATCATTCATGGCACTACTGATGGAAGCAGACCCGGTTAGAAGTTTTCTGAGTGCGCGATAGGGGAATGAAAAAAGTAGGCGATTTAGCATCATACTTTGTGTACTCGTGGTTTAAGATGGCGATGTAGAGTAGTTGTGTAAATAATCAGGAAAACCGCATGTCCTATGCCGTAGGTGTTGTTGTTGGCCTCCTTCGGTCGATGTCGACCGTGGTTGTACATCACAATCGCATGATGTTTTCATGTTTTACAGCTTTTTGAATGACTAAACAGTCCGATTCGGGAGGAACAATCTCTCCCGCAGCGCTTGCAACGATAGTCAGAACTCTGTTGTAGGGCGTCAGTTACACGCCGGCTGCGTGATCTGCCAAAAGCTGTATCTGCTCCTCCCCAGCTTGCAGACGACGCTTTACACAATGCCTCTAAAGTGAGCGGTCAAGTGCAAGTTCTTCCCAGTTCGCGGGGTCAATGCCAAGAGCTTTCATATCTCTTTTGCAAACGTAGGTGTAAAGCACCAAAAATGTCTACAGTTATTACCACATCACACGAATCGCTTTGTGAAACCAAAACCAGAACTAACCACACCCAAAGGGATTCCAACAGGCCTGATTAAAATAAGTTTAGCTGGCCGAAACCGCAACTGGCATGCACAACCTTCACCTTCCGCCTGTGGTAGAAAAGGTCCCGTGTGTTCCACACTTACCTCAAGCGAGTTCGATCGGATCGATAGCTTGCTGACCTTGAGGCACGTGAACAGTGGTCACGTGTTCGACAGCCCTGACGTGGAGCCGCTTAGGGAGCATCAAGCGAAAAGCGAGAATTCGCAAACCGTAAATTTAATCGTGCATACTTCGCTTCCATTTTCTGTTACCCTGATTTGAGACGCGAATTTCTAAATGGAGCTCATTACCAAAACATCATAATAAAAAATTGACAACAACAAGACGCGTGACTGAGCCACGCATGCCCCGTCGGTTTGTACTGAGCAATAACATTCAATTCATGAACAAACATGTGCAACATTTGCTTAAAACGTTCGATTTTCGTCTACTGCTGATTACGCGTTAATGCTTTAATGACAAACAATCATCGCATGCAACGCAACAATGAAACTTCCATCCGTGTGTCAATCATGCTCCATAGGCGCTGGCTGTTGTGCTAGAATTGCAAACCAAGTATGTGAGTAATGGATAAATGCATTCGACACCTGAAAGCAATTAGGTGTTTGTGTGTGCGTGTGTGTGTGTTCAAGAAAACAGATCAAAGACAAGTTCGCTTTTGGACACGATCAAGCTGCGCGCATCATTCATGGCACCACTGATGGAAGCAGACCCGGTTAGAAGTTTTCTGAGTGCGCGAGTGGAACAGTGGTGTCCAGCTTCCAGGTTCGCTGCTGGCGTGACAGCCGAGTGGAAAATAAACCTGGTATTACCAATCGCAATTATGTTTTCGTGAAAAGGTAATTAATATAAACGATTAGCAACTGGTTCCAGTTAATAATTTAATGTGAAGTGAATGGTGAGCTCCATGATTGAACAGCCTTTGTTATGAAGGACGAAAATGGATGAAACAAGTTGAATTTGACGAGCAAGCTGCCATGTTGTTTGAGAGATTCTAATACCATTCGATTCAATTCAATTCAATTTTAATGGTATAAAAAGCATATGGCTTCACAAAATCGACAGAATAATATTGGAACGACGAATAATATAACAAGCAACAACAGGATTTGGTTGCTTACTGAGCAGTTCAAGAATCGGGCAAAAATCGGAAGGGCGGAATTTGATTTCGATTGGTGGGAGGACAAAAATCGATGCATGAGGTCAAGATTTATGGTTTTCTCTGATGCACGGGTTAAGGATCAGAAAGGCATTGAGACTTTTCTTGAAGATCTGCTGATTTGGAGAGCTTACAAAATAATCTCGTAGATTGTTTCAAGTAAAACAAACTGGCATGGCAAAAATGTCGTGTACAGTTGAGTCGCGAGTGAAGAACACTTAGTCCGTTGTATTCAAGTTCTTAATCTCATACCCGTCGCAAAAATGAGTTGAGCTTATCTCTATGATCGCATCTCAAAATCGCTAATGCCGACTATTGATGAGTAACTTTGTCGTGGAATATTTGATCGACACAACAATCCCGGAGAGGTACATAACAGCTAACACCACCTTTTATACCGTAAATATGCAAACAAACACGCTCTTGATATTAACTGCATTCTGGTAATGGAAACCAACAATTCTTGAATAAAATCTAATAGCCCTAGAGCACAGTTTGAAACATCTGTGACAGTTTTGAGTTGTGAGTGTGAACTGGCGTTCTATTCACGGGGACAGAAACAGCTTTTTCTATGGAATTGCGAGTCTTAGAAGATTGAATCATTCACTATTTTCATTCTTGAAAATCCACCAGTTCCACACAATAGCCACGGGATTGAGAGAGTTCGAGATAAAATAAATACAAGTAGAATATGACTGAATGCCCGGTCATGATGGGGAGTGAGTAACACTTTGCCATTTTATCGGTGCAACTTCGGAAGTGCTTTGCGTGCAAGCGTTAAGTCAAGCTTGTTGCAAACACGATTGTAGTTATAAGTGAATTTAAAAAACCCAGATACGCACACAGTAGAAGGAGGAAGGAGTTCCAGGATATATGAACAACCATGTGGTTTGCTTCTGACTCTCGTCGGAAAAGTATGCAGGACACCACAACACATCAGTATGACGGGCCAAAACGACTGGCGACAACTGCGGAAAACCCGCATGAATTAGAGTTTCAGAGGGATAGCATGAGAGCGACTTGTGTGGCAATATCCTCGGAAACACGAGGAGATAGATAGCCTTAACCGATATGGAACGATATGCGATTTGTCAAGGTTCGTCAAGCAAGCAAAAAGTTGTGAAGGCCTGAAGCGAACCGATTTGCATAAACTCGATTGATTAAACAAGGTACAAGATTTAAGATTCAAGCATTTATGGTAGGCAAAGGGTATAACTGTATAACACCATAGGATATGCGTATAACGAATAAATATATAAATTGAGACGTTGGAAAGATTGACAGTTTTTGTAGGTAGAAATAATGTTATAAATTATCTCGGTATGATGACAAAATATTCGTTAGGATAAATATCATGTGAAGTTGCTTAATTACGTTATATAAAAGCGGGGTATGGTGGAATTACTAAGCATGAATACATCCCGTTTGTTTCTGAAAATCGTTTTCACAGAGGATTGTACAACGTCTGACGGTAAGGAGTTCCATAAGAAACAAACGAGCAATTTAAAGAAGAACCGACGACAGTTCCGCTAAGAATGTGGCATATCAAATGCCAATGTGTGAGTGCGAGCGGTAAGCGAGTAAAACAGTCGTGGTGAGCGTAGATTTGATCTCACACAAAGGAAACACGGCTTGTTGAATTCAGCAGAAGAAAATCTTCCGAATAATAGCGATCTCGAGCAAGTCAAAACAGTGACAATAAATTTTGCACGCGCACAAAAATTCCAGGGTGATGTGGAAAATAGGAACTTCCAAATTATTGATCACAGGACACGAAAAATGATTGATTCCAGTAGATCTCTTCAAGCGAAATCGAATTGTGTAAGAATGAGAGTGGTATAAACTTTGTAGTCGGATGAGACTGACCACAGTTACTCCCTCATCAATAGGTTGGCTGAACTGCCACCTGAATTCTCCTCACAAAGATGATCCTCGCACTTTACGAATAACACTGCAATCCGCGGATAACGTGGAAAGGTACTATTAAATGCTTACCTTCCTTCAAGTGTTCCACAGACTACATGTCGTATCCATGCAGATCTAACATGGTGAAAGCGAAAGTCGTCGAATAAATCTCGAGAAGAAAATAATCCAAGAAGTATTGTACTTCTAGGCGTTCCGGAAGATGCTGCTGACGTATCTTCTCAAGAAAAGTCTGAGCACGATCACAAACAGTGGAAATACCTTGCCGAAACAATCGGTATTAAAAATCCATACTTGTGGGTGCTTTTAGTATACCGCGGTATGCCAACTATAAAGGGCAAGGTCCTAGTCCTTTAAAGCTAACCATCTTGACAACTGAAATGACCGATGCCAAGCGTATTTGCTTTCTATGAAATTCACTATCACAAGATATTGTGAAACCTACCGCGATCCGTGTTTCCAAATCAAGACTAGATGCTTATATCAAAGAGCACTCCGCTATCGGCCTTGTATAGTGACCCATATGCACCAACACAAGGCAAACAAATCAATGGAATTTCGATTGCATCCTCTGTTTTTATAGCTGTCATTCAAAGGTACATATAAAGCAAATGCTTTTTCACTATAATTCTTGATTCTTCTTGATTCCGTGTTTATGTTTTGTTAACAAATTGGGGATTTTAACGAACCTTTTTAAAACCACTGGTGGCTACGTAACGTCGGAACCAACACCTTACAAAATTTATCCCCTCTTTCAACATTAGTATATGACCACGTGAACAAACATTAATTGTACATTTATAACGCATGGGTCCATTTAAGATGTGTTTCATTATTAACCATGAATTATGAGTTGTTGTGTAGCAGACCAGTGTCTCTACACATTTATTATTGTACACTTCTATTTATTCCATCTTTCGCTAACATGTGATTCAAAAGTCTGTCTGCATCATGTATATATTGAATGACCTTCGTCGCCCGGCCCGTGACATCGACCAGTTCAAAAAATCAAATGGCTCGACATATATACAAAGAAGTGAATACTAAGAGCAAGGAACAAGAGGATATCGGAGACAGGAACATCAACAGGCAGCGAACAATAGTACTGCCCTTTTCTCTATTCCATTTCTCCTTTATCTGCGAATTTGATTGTACTACATAACGCCGTCATTATGGAAAAGATAAGATTCGGAATACGAGCGTTGTTCTGTGAGTCAAGACGATGGGGTTCAAAAGACAAAGCCGTCGCTAGAACGCAGTCGTCAGAAATCCTCACTAAGGCCAAACCAAAGTGGTGAGCTCGAAGAAGAACATACGATTAGTTCGTTGCTGATCATTTGACGATTCTACATTGCATCAACATTTACACGCCATACCACACATTAGAGAGCCTCAAAGGGATTCTATCCCGGTGAATATTGGCACGATCGCGTTCACTATTCCTCAGTTCTGGACTCAAAATCCAAAGCTATGGTTCATGCTGGCAGAATCTTACTTCGAGATAAAACGTATAAGACAAGATAAGCTCAAGATCAATTATGTGATTAGCTCACTCACATGCGAATCATCGTCCGTAGTTCAAGATATTTTGTTGAAAAAAAACAAGGACCTGCGAGGAACTAAAAACAGTCCTGATCACGCGACTCACAGAGTCCGTACGACTCCGGCTTCAGCAACTTTTGGCACAGTAAGAGCTGGGGGATCTGACTCCGGCCCAACTACTCAGAATCATGCAAGCATTGGTTAGCAGCACAACGATCGATGAGCGCTTCTTGAAACAGCTCTTCCTGCAACGTCTCCCAATGCATGTTTAACAAATATTGGCTAACTTTGTGGACATGATTGGTATAGCACAACTAGCTGAAATGGCGGATAAGTTCGTCGATATCAGGTAACCCACTGTAAGCACGGTCATGAAGGCGGATCCAACTGACGACCACCACAGTCGTGCCATCCGCTGTTTGGAAAATCGGCTCAACAGGCTTATGAGGATTAAGAGGCACAAGAGAAGTCGTAGCGCAAATAAACGAGGTTTCTGCTGGTACCACACGCGCTTTGGAAGTAAAGCACGAAAGTGTCCTAAGCCATACTCCTTTAAAAAGCGGGAAAAAATAATGCTAGGTCGTCATGGCGGCCGCGAAGTCTACCATTTGTCACAAGGGTCGCCCCTTTTATGTACGAGATGTTAATACAGACATGTAGTTTCTTGTCGATACTGGAGTTCATATAAGTGTGATACCTCCACGGTCACAGGATAGAAACAAATTATCCAGTATCGTGTTGCACGCAGTCAATGGCCCCAACCAAAGTTGAAACAAAGAATCACAAATCTTGTTATTAAATTCGTGAATGGCTACTGAAGGTCGCAACTACGTGAAGACTTCATGCGAAATTTACGGAAAATCGATTACCTGTCGACTTGCGTCGGGTGGAACATCTGGCGATCTATTGCACGTTAATAGTCTCTGTCTAGTTATTTTTATTTTTTGGCGATAGATTTAAAACCTCAGCGGTAAGCGACAAAAAATGCTTGTTTTCCCAAAGGAAAGTTTGTAATGAATCTGCACGAGGATATTTTTGGAAATTTTCGGTTGTGAAACGGAATCTTCGTGAGAGCATGTATCATGACGGTTTTCCACACGTGTCTGAAACATATTCCAGTATATTGCGTCGTTGGTTTACATCTTCAAGTCATCTGCTTCAGTCTGATTGCCTTTGTTGTGAGTCACACGGTTCGCAATCGATACGCGCCAGCAAGTCAGTCTAGCTTCGCGTACTTGCACACATCAGACAGCACAAAAACATTTACGAAAATCAAAACAATTCCGTGTGAAACCAGACAAGCCGAATTCAAGTAAACACTAAACAGAGAATGCGTTTTCTTGATTTGCTTGGGGTGCCAACTTGTTTACGAAGCATGCAAAATCGTTGTCTCGCCCGTTCAATTTTATATATTCATTAGCCCTTGGAAATTTAATCATATTCATAATAAACCTATTTCGAAGTAGATTAAGTACAGCGTGACGAGGCAACGAACCCAGTCAACGCAGAAAGTGTGTGAGTTATCAATATCTATTAATATTGTTATCCGTAGAATGTAGTTGACCAGGTTTCGCTGGATTATGGTGGCTACGAATTTCCGCTGAAGAGAAAGCGAAATCCAAAAAAATGATTCTGAATCCGCTGGGTTGATCCGTAGTCTTTTCGTGACAAGATGAATTCATTGGTTAAAAGAATAATTGTTTGAAACTTGAAACTTGAAACTCACTCCGGCCAGTGACATCGACCAGTTCAAAAAGTCAAATAGCCCGACATATACAAAAATTCAAGGATTCAAGGATTTATGGTTAAAAAGGTTAATACTTTACAGCACCACAGGATTACAGTATGAATAAAACATGAAAATTACAATAGTATAAAAACAATAGAGAATATCAAATGTAAGGCTCACGAATGATGTTCGTTTGCAAGTGAAAGTCCAATTTCGCTTTAAAAATCGCCAGGCAAGGAGAGTCCACCACATGTTGTGGTAGGGAATTCAAAAGAAATATAGCTCGTACGGCAAAAAATGGCGCCGACAATCAATACGGGAACTTGGAACGTAAATGGATAAGGTGTGTCCGCGTGTCACTTTTCCATCACATACATCAAGCAAGTGTTTCAGAGGATATCCTTCGGTAGACACAATTCTATAGGTCAGAATAATATCGCGTCGTATCCTCCTTTGGGTAAAGTCACATAGACCCAGACGTCGCAATCTTTCGGTATATGGAACATTGCGAAGACCCACCTCTAACTTTGTTGCTCTATGATAGATTTTAACGAAGAGAGCAAAGAAGTGAATACCTAGAGTAAGGAACAAGAGGATATCGGAAACAGGAACATCAACAGGCCGCGAACAACAGTACATCCCTTTACGCTATTCCATTTCTCCTTTTTCTTCAAACTTGATTTTACTGAACAACGCCATCACTCCAGAAAAGATAAGATTCGGAATACGAGCGTTGTTCTGTGAGCCAAGACGAGGGGGTTCAAAAGACACAGCCGTCGCTAGAACGCAGTCGTCTGAAAACACCATTATGGCCCGACCAAACAGGTGAGCCTGAAAAAGAGCACACGGTGAGTTCGTTCCTGATCATTTGACGATTATACATAGCATCAGATAAGATCGTCGAGATCAGACAACCCACTGTAAGCACGGTCATGAAGGCGGATCCAGCTGACGACCACCACAGTCGTGCCATTCGCAGTTTGGAAAATCGGCTCAACAGGCTTATGAGAGATAAGAGTCCCAAGAGGAGTCGATTCCCAAAGTTTGTCCGGTTCAATAGGGAGGTAGATCCTGAGTGATTACTATGTGAATCTTACAATTTTCAGGAGCATTTATGCAAATTTAACGTAAACAACTATTTTGGAGAAGATGGAATAACCCCAGCTATTCTGATGTCTTGTAAACTCATCGTTGAATCATACTGAATCTTGTTAGTCAACTATATGATTTATTTCAACTGAATACGGAAACCGTCCCAACCGACCGGAAACCTGAACTTGTTACACCAGTCTACACATGTGTTAGTCGTTCGGATCCGACCATTTACCTACATGCGGACATATTTCAAAGTACTGGTTTAAAAATCCTGGAACGTTTGGTGTGCGAAAGTGTTATCAGGTGCCGTGAGAGTCATTACATTCTCTTTCAAGCACAACATAGACTCAGATAGCATATATCTTGCATTATAGTGAAAATGTTAAGGACCAATCGGGAAGCCATATTCTTGTGAAGAAAGATTTGTAATGAATCAATGAAAGCAGTTTATTGGCAACGTTTCGCTTCAGACACAAAATTTTCTTCAGACCAAGTAGGAACAGAGATTGCAATTTAAAATTTAAATTGCCCTCACCTGGCAAATTCTAAGCTGGCTAAGGACTGCACAGGCCATGGTGGGCGCTGAGCTTATTAGAACAAGCATGCGAGATTAATATCAATAGAAGCACTACCCCTTACGCGCTGTGTAATCCCTCAATTATTCTGGCTGTGTGCAGATGTGAACGGTGTCCGGTCACTTAATCCCAAGCCACTTCATCACCATCCCCTAATCCCCAGTCACTTAATCACAATGCAAGATTTTTTATCTTCGGTGATCGAAGCCTGGTTGGTGCACTGTCTTTTAGCAAGATTTGGTTTGCTGATGGGACGTTCAATGTTGTACCTTCACTTTCCTACCAATTATACAATATACATTTTCAATATGCTGAAGGCGTCACACCACCAGCAATTTACTGTGTTTTACAAAACAAAACATCAATTATGTATAATAAGTGGCTTATTGTTTTGCAAGATATGGCACCGAATGCAGCACCAGATGTCATTTTAACTGACTTTGAAAGTGCAGCTATGAATGCATTTCGCTCACACTTCCAATCCACAAGAGTGACTGGATGTTATTTTCATCTATGACAAGCTATGCAACGAAGCATATTGGAACTAGGGATGAAAGCAGAATATGAGGCAGACGACGATTTACGCCTCGTGATTATCGGCTTGCGAAAGGATTACCGAAAGAATACGGCCTCAGTTCTTCAAGCAAGTGCTGGGGTTCATATCAAACAGGAGAAGAAGTATGCTGAGATATGCGCCAGGACATCTAGAGCAATTCAGCGATAATAAATGGCATATCTCTCCTATTACATAAATTCATTTGAACGTATTCTGCATTCGTCAGAAGTTATCAAACTGGGGATTAAATGTCTGAGGATTATGTGTCATGAAACCGGTGTGAATGAGATCCACTGACTGATTAGCTTGATTACGTAATCTGTGCGCGCACTATGGGTCACGCACTTAATATTTATCCACTGCAGAATCGGGCGCAGAGATATCAGCCCCATACAGCTTGTTGATCGCATTCTTACAAGACTTTGTTAATCTCCATTCCATCAGCGTGAACTCGGTCCATGCATACTATTAAAATTGACACTATGACCTGTGTCCAGAGCGTATTCAGCTAGGGCTAAATCTCTGATCAGTGACTGATGTTCACTGGAATTGCGTGGCTGCTTAACGATTCGCTTTTTGTGTTCATTTATCCTAGTACTCAGTTCTCAAGTTTGCCCGATATATACTCCCGAGCAGTTAATTTTATACACGCTATTCGTTGCCCCCTTCTTGATCGGTTCGCTTTTTATCGGAAGCATCGCTGCACAAGTGCTCAGCTTTGTAGGACAGCGACTTCGCCACTGAATTAACTACCGTTAGGGGGTGCGCATTCTTGTCGATTGGCTTACGATATACACGAAACAGTCAAAGAATCTAAGTGTCCCTTATGTCGACTCCTTTGTAATTTGAATTTCTGGGTCCATGTTGTTAAGGTCACCATGAAATGCTTCGAATCTCTCAAGTTTTATGATGACAAATATATCATCGACATAGCGCCACCATTCCTTTGGTTGAAGATCTTCATTTTTAGAGCGAACTCTTCAAAATGCTCAATTTACATTTTCGCTTAAACTAGGGAAATAGGTAAGTCCATTGCTGAGACAAATTTTTACTTCTAGAACTGTTCATTTAACAAGAAGTGGTTCATATTGAGATAAATCGCGATACCCTTGACGATTTATTGTACGCTCGAGTTTGACAATTTATCGAGATCATTTCTGGGTTTAGTGCTTTTCTCGCTAATTCCAGGCGTTCGTGGTGTCCACATTCGTTCGCTGACATCGAAGATTATCATAATCTCATCATCCTCAAGCGTTACGGTACTTAAGTGCTAATGAAAGCAAAGCACTTCTTGATGAAAGAATTCGTGTTACTGACTAGCGTTTTCAGCAACTTGGTGAAATGCTTGGCTATTTCGTGTGTTGGCGGTTCAATGCCATCTAAAATGGGCCACATACTTAAGGATGTTTGAAAGTTCGTAGAACCTGGGTGTCTGAGCCGATTTTGTGTATATATTAAAGGACAATCCTTGACTAAGTTTTTTTTAAAATCCGCGCAAGTAACTTGAGATCACCATCTTATGGTTATTCTTAATCGTTCTAACTCTAGAGTTGGCAATAACTTTGTAGGGACCTTCAGCAAGGTGCGATCCAACCTGATGTATATCATCACTCTTGGTAAGTATCATTGTGGCCTTCGCGATCAATATTCCTTCTTCTTCTCACCGTAAGGTTAATCCTTTCTCGCTGTTGTTTCTTGATAATACTAGCTATACAATTGCGTAGTGCACCTGCCGGATACAAGGTAGATTCTACACATGAAATGATATTCATAGCTTTTAAAATGTTTGTACTATCTTTCTTCGGTTTGCGAGAGTGGCCTATCTGATAAGAAAATTAGTTTAGAATTTTGTTGAGCACTATTATGAATAGAACTAGGAGAATTACATTTATACTTCGAAGTTAAAAGGGTGGCGAACTTACATTTTTGTCTTTCTCTAATTTGTTCTAAAAATAATTTATTGGTAGCTCGGGTCTACGGGGCCAACGCCTTTTCACGCGTAAGATGGATATGCAACCTGCACTGACAACTACATGGCTGATCATTTACGCGATATCTGCGCAAGGCCTCTGATAGCCACACCCCATACAATCTACGAAACAGCCAAATAATACTAACGCGACCGATGCGTTGAAAAAGCCTTGGCCAGTATCGGTTTGCGCTCCGCCTATTGGCTTAGATCAAACCCGCAAAAATACTAGGAACGTGTGCGTTTCGGTCCGTGCCGTCAACGCACCCCGGCGTGAGCGTGAGCTAGACATGCCGCAAAATCAGACAGACAGGTAGTGATGATCGTCGCATTCCTGCTCCAAAACATTACGGGATTTTTATGACAGACAGACGTGAAAAACGTTCCGCGTTACTATCACGTTTTTCATTTGCTATCCGTAGCCGTTGCTGCCTGTTAATTGGCCCCGCGCGTGACCGAAACAAATGGCCTTTTCTATTCAACCGAATCACGTTTTCCCAATGCCACCGGTACTACCATTTTTGAATACAGACTTGAAGTCCACAATAACCGACGTGGCTCTTCGACAGCAAATGGATCCTAAATTCCAGGACGCCTGCAATCTAGAATTGATCAGTAATATTTTGGCTGCTTTTGAAGCCACAAAAACTCAAATGAAAGATCAACCGAAAATCCCATGTCTTCCTTTGGGATCCCTACTTCCTTCGCCGGAATGGCTTCAACAAATATTGACCGCCATACAATCTCCGAACCTTTCGATGCCCAAACCCATATCAGAAAATCGCATTCAATCTGCGGGGATACTGCCACTTCATGAAGGTGATTCATCAAAGTTGGTTCAGAAAATATCCAATTCTTCGAACTGCGCGAACGGTATGTTATATCGCCCACACAACAAATCATCTAATCAATCCGGAACTCCTGTTTGTGTAAATCTACCCTTAAACCCGAAGCCCAAGGATCAAAAGCCCAAGCGAAACGTGAATCCGACAGAAATTCCAAACGCTTTTCAATCTGAAGAAACGGGCAGCTTAGTTCCAAGCCTGATCGACGGTGAAGTAATTATGAGCTTCAATGTTTGGGGCGAGAAGCGATTGTGTTTGCCTCATTTGTTCCGTTTCGTTCTCAACGATGTTGATTTGGAAACGATTGACGATGCCTGCACCAAGTTACAAATAACCTGCACTACTTGTTCCCCCGCACAGCTTAACCTTCTCCATGCTCGTAAAATTCTCCCACTCGCAGTCTCCAGCTGTGGTCTCATTAGAAAAAGCGATGCCGAGCGTCTAACCAAATTTATACGAAGTCGCGTGGAGTGTGAAAGATCAAACAAAGTCGAAGAGCAGCATGGAAGCCAACAATCTGCGAAATCACGCTCTTCTTTCTTCAGCCAACGAGAAGGCAAATCACTCAATGAATCCTCACGTCAACATATTTTGAATTCCGATATTAAATCACCTTCTACAGAATCGTCAAGCCCATGCAATTCAAAATGCAGTCACACGTCGGAGCCGATACCAGTGATACACAAGTGTTTTGGAGCACAGCTTGGATTGATCTACCCAGACTTGTACACGAAAGCCACAGCCAAGTGTATCGAGTGCCAGACGTGTCACCGCCTGTTCTCTCCAGACCAATTCGTTGGGCACACTCACCGTATAACCGAAGTGGACAACTTCAACCACTGGGGTTTTGATTCCAGTAATTGGCGTTGCTATCTTCGTCTTTACACAGGTCGACGTTCGCTATCCTCGTCGTTCGACGAAACAGAATCCGTGTCTGATCTCAGTGATGATGAATTTTCCAATATCGAATCGGAGATAAATTTCTCGGGAGCCCATCGAAGATTGGAACAATTCAAGGTGAAATTCGCTCAGGTAAGTCATTGACTTTGTTTATTTACGTTTTGGGAATTGTCCCGAGGAGGACAACCCAGACATTGTTACCTGTCCGTTTCATATCGATCAACATTAGTCTCTCTGATGCGTACGTGTGCGTCGTGCACACCCTTCAGCTCACCTCAATAAAAGTACAAACTAAGGTCATGTAAACCGTGACCCAACCCAATCGGTTAGCTGGAGAACCAGACCACTAGACGTGCTATGTGCTTGTTCTGCACCACCCGTTGAGAGATTTGATCGATAACCCCGGCCAAATGCGATTCCGTAAACAATATGGACCAAACAAATGTATATCTTGGAAGGATGCGACCACTCCAAAATGTGACCATATATGTTGATTCGCCCAGCCTACTGAAGGCTGTGGAGTGTAAGCAGGACGATCGTGATCAACTGTCAAATATCATAAATTTCCTATAGCGTTATTTTTCGTGTGCGTGGAAGGGTAGAACAGAATAGTGTTACTGGAAATAGAGTTGATAACACTGAACTGAACTCAGTAAAGGCCAACCACCTATAATATGAGCCCGGTTTCGTTGAGCTAAGACGTTTGATTCAGTATTCGAGAGCCTCGAACTTACTTACTTACTTTACTTTGTGCGACTATCTCCTCCTGGAGAATGAGTCGGCTTCAATGAAGGGTCTTGGGAATTTGGGTACAAAGCGGCGTCCCCAGCACCACTCGGCGTTTGTTCGAGTCAGCTTCTCTAGCCTTTACACTACCAAGTGCGCCCTGCAAGGCAGCAGGGAGTTGACAGAAAGAGGTGGTGTGCACCAACTAACCGTCTACGGGACTCTGCTCCAGATTTTTCCTCAGGGTTTTCTCCCAAAGCATTTCACGCGATCGGGTATCCCGCAAGGCAGCGGAGGTTTACAATCAGGGTTTTCCTTCCCTTAGATGAAATGCGCTCCCAGGCTAACGAGCTGCATCTGCCCGAAGCAAACAGGTTTTCAGGCGCCAGTTACTCGCCCTCGCCCCTTCTCCTGTTGGTAGAAGCAGTTCTGCCGGGCTCGGGGAGCCACTCGTGCAGGCCAGAAGCTGGACTTGGTTGTCAGAGGCTATTTGAGACGCGCGCCATATAGGAGCATTTTATAGACAGTGGGAACTTATCCCGACTGCCAACCCCGGCTATGAATGAATAATGTAGTTCAAATTATTTTAAACCTTCGCTTCCGTGGCACTCTATTTCTCACCCGCAATTAGCTTCAACACGTAGCAACTACCAACTCTGTCTAACTGAATCTGATGTTACTATCTCTACCTGGTGGCGTGAGGTAGTGTTTAAGGTTACATATTTTACCGTATCTATGCCTTTTCCATGTATATATATGCTTAGTAATTCCACCCCACAACCCGTGAGCATATTTATATAGCTGTACAGCGAGGAGCATTTTATATCATAAATTAGTGATGTCACTCTTAATTTACAATGCCCACTAATTAAAATTTTATAGACCTTTGTATACTGTTTCGATGCTCACGGAGCTTGGTCTCATACTGATGCATGTATTGATGAATGCGATTCAAAACGAAAGCTCAATTCTGAAGTTAGACAGCACCCCACACACCTGAGGGCTCGTGAGCTAACTGATAAGTGCAACCAACGAGGTTATTCTCGCAGTGCGCGACTTTTATTGATAATCCTGTTGGAGACTATGTGAGAATGATAATGATCAAGGTCACTTATCAATACTTTTCTTTGCATTTTGTTTGCCACCTACTCTACGTACACTCATCTACTGGTCATGCCCCGGTTCGTATGAGCTGCTGAACACGGGTTTTCATTTATTTTCATAAAATAATCCAGACCGCTGTCACAAATACCATTATAAAATCCAGATGTATCAGTTTAAATAATGTTTCATAAACCATCTCATGCATCACATATGCAAGTATCCCTTCCAAGCAGTTTCTGGGTTCTCCATGCCTAAAAAAGTTGAAAATGTAGACATGGTCGATTTATAAAGCGCGATCATTCTTCTTTTAATACGAGGATTTATGTCTCACCACGCTGTACCAGCCTCCTAGTGCTGTGGGCAACGCATGGTCTGTCATGGTACTGTCGCTATGGACATAAAATTCCACACAGTGCTCGACCGCGTATCTGGTTATAGCAGGCCACCGTTCGGGATAAATGTAAAGTGATTTTATTGCCTCGTTTCTCTGGATAGATTTATCGTTGCTATCCTTTGGCACCCACATTAGATGATACCAATTTCATGCGATGGAATCGGCCATTTTTCAGCGTCAAATTACAGTTAATCTTTTGAAACCGGAATGTAATGCATTGACTGTTGTTTATTTTCCCGTGATCATCTCGATCGTATTGCACAATGAAAACGTGATGTTTGACGTCTGAATGCCCCGTGTTGTTGCGCCAAATAAAAATTAATGTGGATCAGCTATTTCTGTTTTCTTAATTCCAATGTCATTGAAATGTGAATGGAATCTAGTCAATAAGGGATTTGATTCTGGTCTGATTTTTCGCATCCTAATAAGCTGTAATCGGGTCAACCAAAATAAATACCATCGATTTCAGTTTTCAATGCTGGTGGAACTTCTTTTAACCCGATTGAAATCTAGAGCTCCAAACCACTATTAGATTACATAAATTACCACCAATTTGTTAATTATTCCATTATTCGTTGTAGTCTGCAGTCATTCCTTGCCTCTCGGCAAACATTAGCTATATTAACAAAGCGTTAACACTGTAATCCACAAAACCCACACCTGTATAGTTATATTTACTTAGTATAATGTTCTGCTCACATCCCCAAATCTTACACAACAATCGACTTCCGGTTGTTTTCCGTCATCAAATGAAGAGAATAAGATTAGGCTCAGTGAGTTTTAACACAAAGATAAAGTGATAAACCCAGTTATACTTTAAAGTCACTACTAGATAATGTGTTTTCATAGAACCACACTATTCAAATACATAAGCACGCAGTCTCAAGACGCTTATAAATGAACTAATTATTTCCAAACTCCTTCATGTATACTTTGACCGACATGTTGAATACCAGATATCTGCGCTCTGAAGTGACCTTGACAGGGAATTTTCTGTTTGGTTATTATAGCAATGAATTTAGTAGCACCTTTTCCCTGAAATTCTTACGTTATACCGGTAAATATTGATCGTAACAAGGAGGTTTTAGTCACACAAACGGAGCGAATATGAGAAAGACAGAACCGTAAGTTCAACAAGTTATTCGAGTTTTATAATAAACGTTCATCAGATAAATCTAATAAGTCATTATCTAGCAAGCTGTATTCTAGTGTTTTGAATTTATCTAATCGACAACTTTCGCCAGCTGAACAGAGATTGTTGGAGAAGGGCTTGAATTTCTGCATAAGTAAGAGCTTTATGAAAGCTGAGGATCTTATCCCCTGTATTGAGGGATCATTAAATGCCCTCCCCAACGAACAGGCAGACGCGGTAAGAAACTGTATCGCTGGTGTCATTAAAAACCAGAAACAAGGCGATGCAAACCTTGATTCACACGAAAGACAAGCACTTTTTACGCTGAAACCAGATAAAAATATAGCCATTACTAAGGCTGACAAAAGTAAAGTAACGGTAAGTTTGAACAAAAGCGACTATTTAGACAAGGTTGGGGTACACTTATCCGAGGGCCCTTATGAACGGATAGATAATGGCAAAATGAAAAAAGTAATGAATAACTGCAAAATGGTAGTCTCTAGCTACTTGCGTGGCGTTGAGGAAAGTTTGGGTAAGGGATTGTGGTATAACCTGTATTCCAAGTCTGCTCTAACTACTTGGTTCTACGGCCTACATAAAATACATAAAGAATTCATTCCTGTAAAACCTATCGTCGACGATCGTCGCCCGAGTTAGCTAGACATTTGGCTTATTTGTTGAAACCTTTAGTCGGCAATACAGCCTCGTTCATCAAGAACGCATATGACTTTGCAGCACGCTTAAAGTCGGTAACAATTGATGACGATGGAATAATGGTTAGCTTTGATGTGAGCGCTTTGTTCATCAAAGTCGATACAACAAGTGAGTTGAAACTAGCAATACTGGTCTTGGAATCTGATGCCAGTTTGTCAAATCGCACAAACTTGAGCGTCAAGCAAATTATCAACAGTGAAACGATCAACTTCGTATTTAATGAGCAATTATATAGAAAAAAGAAGGGTTTGCAATGGGTTCACTGATATCTCGAGTACTTGCGAACATGTATATGGAGTCAGCAATCGATTGGAATATGTTTGGGACCGATCGTGTATTAATAATGCAAAAACTACTCTAACCGATTGCACTCAAATTTCTTTGCATATATATGGAGCATTTCGAGAACAAAGCCCTTAAAAATGAAGGGTTCAAGCCAAAATTATGGTGGCGCTATGTTGATGACACATTTGTTATCATCAAGCGAGATCACTTAGATACCTTCTTTAAATATTTAAATGAAATAGACCCATGTATTACTGTCACAAAGGAAGTGGAATCCTGCACAGGCACTCTTCCATTTTTGGACTGGTTAACACAAAACGTAGACGGGAAAATAAAAACTTCTGTCTATCGGAAACCTATCGATACAGATGCTGGCATACGATACACTTCCGCTCATCCAAGTCAGGTCTTCAGTTCCATAGATTGTTCCATTTTCCACAAGATAAAACACCTGTGCAGCGACGAAACAGAACGAAAACAGATGCACCGTGAAGCGAGCCAAATGCTCATAGACCACGGTTATCCAAAAAGTTTTTCCAAACGCCAATTGATGAAGGTAAAATACCCATCCGAAAAATCGGAGAAAAATTGACGGGATACAGTTTGTATACCGTATGTAAAATGCACATCTGAAGCGATGCGTAGAATCTTGAACCAGGCGGCCCTACGCGTAACTTATAGGAAAGGGAAAACTATCCGTTCGGTTCTGATGCACCTCAAGGATAAGACCCCTTTATCTATCGTTACGAACAGCATCTACAGAATCAAGTGCAAGGACTGGTGCAAGGACCTTCATCAATTGGCGTTTTACAAAACTTTTTGGATATTCGTCGTCTATGAGACACAATCTGGCACTCGGCACTGATGTGAAAGTAAATAGTTTTGATTCACCTTATGCCTACTAGTTAATTAGATTTTTGTTTTTCTTCAAAAATAGCCTTAACCCCGTTAGTTATGTACTTTTACCTATGTGGGCCGCTGTGTCAACTGACCTTGACCGTGTTCACTTGTATCAAATTGACGTGGATACACACTGTGAGGAAAATCGACAACTGATCCTGGTCACTCCCACGAGACGTGACACATTGTAGGCTGTTTAGCGGTAAGGTCAAATTAGTGGTGGTGGGTTGACTACTACTTAATCATGTTCCCTGTCCTGACTATCACCCTTGGTCTGACAAAGCTTCTGTGTTAGAAGTGAAACGTTACCCAAAAACTACTATAACCGATTGCACTCAAATTTCTTTGCATTATGAATACACAATCGGTCCTAAACTTATTCCAATCAAAGGAAAACCAGCATTATTAGCCAATGATTTTCAATTGTTTTATGTAAGAATTTCGATGACAACACGTTTTGTTTTAGGGAATGCCTGCCGTGTAGAGTGCTCGTCAATGTTTGAGAAAAATGGTTTAATTTTGATCTATCGCGATTTCATGAAACATCGTTAAATAATCGTAAACGGCTTGAATTTGAGGAAAGTTGCGAAATTGCAACTTTCAGAATTTGAGTGTGCTCAACGTAAAACGATGGAGAAATGGAACCACGCTTTACTAATCCAAAACATAATCGAAACGGGTGCAGTCTATAGTGTTTGTTATTTGTTCTTGGATTATTTATCGGCAGCCTCCTAGCTGGTGTGTGTTTAATCAGATATGTCTTCTTGTGTGTATTCCACATTTTGTATGATCTATGGTTTCAGCTGTTCACACATGGCCCTTCCTACCTCGAGGCTACCCTCGTATATGCGAGCCTTATTCTGCATTGTTTGTGTGAGAAATGAGCCATCGATATATTAAGAAGAATGCTGATCGTTAGATTAATAATTAGAGTAAAATAGTCTTTTTAAATGAATTGAATGTTACATAATGCGCTGTGCAAACAGAATTTCACACTTTCACATTGATCGACAGCGATTCAATGAGGCTGTTTTCAACCTTTTGTTTTTACGATTGCTTTTCAATTGTTCTATCAAACCGCTACGGGTCAATAGGACGTGTGATCCTCTCAGTTTCAGGTAGCGCGAACTGATGCAGTTGTATAATGGTAGTACCCACTGAGCTAAACATATTCAGGTATTTTACTGACTGCACACCAGGACAGTAGTTAATTTTAAGTTGACCAGGAATCAAGAACAAACTTACAGCATCTCTTTTGGAAAATGCATACGCTGTAACAACATCCAAGCATTAGTATTGAATCTGAAAAATTGTTCTTTTGTAAAACGGTGTCTTTCATTCGTAAGGTCACTGTTACTAAGACATATGACAACGTGTCTTAGTGACCAAAGTGATGTGTTGCTCACATCCCCAGAAATTACACTTCACTACCGGTTTCTGGCTGTATGCCGTCGTCAGGTGGAGACAGTAAGAACAGGTTCAGTGAGCCTTGAAACAGTGTTAAAGTGGTAAACAAAGTTATACCACTGTTACCTAGGGTTTGTACAACGAACCACGATGTTTAAACACAGAATAACGTAGTGATTCGTTGTCAACAGTGGTAGTGCAACAGTGGCATTCAAGTATAACCTTGTCTTAGTGAAGTTACAAAAACATGCTGCTTTTTAAGTCCATTTGCATATTTCACCTGCCCGTTTTCTTTAACGCATTTGCTTATCTGTTTTTCGTATTTCGTGTTACTTGTCACCGTGGCGCCGAACTGTGCATCATGATGGTGAGTTCGAATATGTCTCCGGGATAAATGCGATTGACCCGCTCTCCACGGAGGATTCGAGTCGAGTTGTTGGCATAAGTACGTATGGGTTGGGGTGGCCTTGCAAAGAAAAAGCGATCACAAATCACGATAATCCTCTTGCAACCCTAGGAGATTTTTATCAGATACAGTTGTTGACTAATGCTTCCATCCAATTGATAGGGAAAACTTTGTGCTAAAGTGTTTAACCTTGTTGGACTTGTCAGGTATGATGATACAATCCCGGGCTCAGAACCGGTGGCGAGCTTTGAGCTCACTAAACCACGGTATGTATGTATCAAAGCACAGGCCTGTTCCAGGCAAAGTGCCGCGCAGCCAGAGACTGCACGTGGGCTAAGATACTGCCAAGTTGCCCAGGCCTAGCCACATACGAGGAAGAAAAAAGAACGGGTGTTGTAATCGTGCGATATGTTGTGCTGTGCGGCTAACACTGTGCTAAATTGATTGGCCAGATTTAGTGAGCTGCATGCTGAAACAGGCTGGAGTCTCACTACCATTTCTATTTTTCCGTTCACTAAACCACGGAGGATTGTCCCACGTTCCGGCGCTGATCTCTAATTTCATTAACACGAAGTTGTACATGTGAAACGATTTCATTAAATGGATATGGTCTTAGGCTATTGTAGTTAATTTCTCAACTTCGGCCGTCTGAATGGACGACTAACACTCTATCCGCTGTGCCACCGTGGCCTTGGATATAAGTTCTCTGGCTCGATTTGATCTCAGGCTCCTTTGATCACAGTGAATCTGCTCTAAATGACGATAAATTGCGAACAGTGTAGCTAGTGTATTTGTGAATACACTGTTGTGCTCACGTCCTAACCTATTGTGACTGTCTCCATCCAATAACGGCAAACAGCCAGAAATCGGTTGTGGTATGTAATTGGGGAGGATATATGAGCACAGTTTTGTTCAATTCTAAGCGCCTTGTGCACTTGATCCGGAACCAATCTGTGATTTGCATTCAAACATTGAACTTCTTTGTAGGAACACTACTTAATAGTGAAATTCAAGTTTAAATTTGTTTAGTTTATTTGCCTGTTTGATTTTTGGTTTATTTCTTTGTGCTGGTTTTTAGAGCGGTGATCGAAAGCACTGCGGCCACAATTGACCACTCATCATTTATCAAATATTCAGCTTACTGTTGCAGTGTTATTCTATATACCGCGCAACGTCTAAGAGGAAATCTATTGAGCGAATCCTTGAAGGTGCTTGCTAATGCTACATTGGCGCAATATCGCACAATGTCTATAATCGTGATCATCAGATGTTACGCCGCAAGATCTACTTTCTTGTTCCTTGACTATTGCTTGTGTCCTAGCCTTAAAACCAAACTGAACGTTGCTTGACCGGCACCAACGCGACAGCATCTGAAATGCCATTATCTTAGACTTCGCGAAAAACGGAAGCGATAGCATCGCAGACGATGACACAGCCGTATTTTCTTTTTACTGAGCGGAAATCTTTTTGAGGACTGGGATTTAAATGGAGTACCATTTTTAATGAAAGGTTTCCTAAAACAAAATTGTCAGAGAAAACTTTAAAATGTGAGGCAGATAATCATCGCTTTCATCACGTTATAAGACCAATCACATTTAAATTGGTTTACCTTTCGCTTGGAGGGTTTCTGCTTTTTATGTTTTGCTCCATTCTATAGAATAGATGATTAGTTCAAGTTAATCAGTTCGAACTTCACCGAGAAAGTTCAATATCTCTACAATTTTTGATAATTTCACACGCCGATATTCACTATTTGCTACGTTAATTTTTTCGATTTTCTCAATCACAATTTTAACTTGGCTAGGTGAAACCCCTTTGGATTCTGACTCAAATTGTTCTCGAGTTCTGCTCTGCAGTTTGGTCCGTTTTACCACTTCTCAAGGTCAACTCCGCACATTGGTCACTTTCACCAAATTATCCGTCCACTTTGACCTACTAAGCTTCTCGGCTGTTTGAAGTAAAGCGACTTGTTCTCGCGGTGTACGTGTCGGCTATCGACCACGTTCAAGGCACAACACTGTGCTCTATCCGACTGGGGGTGTGTAGCTTCCGATGACTGGTTGGTCTACGCGAACTGCTTATATGCACACAATTTCGCTTAATTCAACTGTGCTACATCGAACAATTAATAACGCTATCTATACCCACAAATACACAAACTTAACCTATTTGTTTCACAGATTAACGATTGAATTAATATGCGACTAATCGAATTGAAATTTGTCGATCAGATCTCCAGTTCCGATTGTATGGGTTTGTTGATTTCTAGTTCATTATTAAGGTGCTTATTCGTTATCCGTATCCAAGCGGTTAGATTAGGGTTTCAAAATTAAGAAGAGCAAATTGAATTACTTCGTTTCATCATCATCATCATCTGTTGAGGAAGCATTATTTTCCTCAAAAACTCATTATTAACTTTAAACACTTTGAATTTATTATTCTCGATTCTGATTAATTTGTCGGCCTTTGTCTGGTTTCGCCAGACAGTCTCGTTTCGCCAGACAGTCTAGTTTTGTCAGACAGTCTGGTTTTGTGAGACACAACCTATAAATACAAACGAGCTACAGCCTACATGGCCGGTTGGTCAGAGACGGTAAAGCTCTTTGCCTGAACGGTCTGCCTTTGTTCTTGCTACGCGTAGTGTTGGGTTAAGCTATTCAATAGCATAACAGTTTTCAGTGTTCAGCATTTGGGTAATTATTACTTGGGATTTTCTCGGGTAGAGCACAACATCATCATCACCACCATCGTCATCACCATAATCATCATTACTGACAGCATTACAACGGTAGCATGTACCGAGTGCTTTCATTATCGGGGACTGTTCCTGCGTGTTCCTACATGTCAGGGTGGCCATGTTTGCAGCATACGCTTGCGATATACATCCATGATCAGGATGGAATTTATTAGGCTAATAGCAGCATCGCTGTTTATGATGCCGGTGTATTTTATCGCTAGTAGACAGTCTAAACCTAATATTAGTCTCAAACCTGCTAATTTTTTTAATAAACATTGGCCTGAAATAACCCTGTTGCTGTTCTCACATCCAAGCACACAATGCATGTGATCATGTTGTATGAGATAACAAGTGCGCATCCAGGCAGCGTGCTTACTGCACAGTCACACAGACGGCTCATTTTGGATTTTTCGTTATTTTTTTAAACAAATACAGTGACGATGTTATGTGCTACTTTCACATATTCAATTGATTGTCTGAATCGATTGTTACGTGTTGTCATCTGCTACCGATCAGTTGCAGTAAATCGTTTATTCACACGTGTCGCCCTACTGCTTGCGTTGCACCTGATTTTGACGACACATTATATTCTTGAGCTCTCAAACCATTATAATTAAGTATAGCAGTTCTCAGCATGATCGCACCTCCTATATCTACGACGAGGATTAGCCAAGCTTGACGCTATTGCCACATTGTTCAGCTTCAAGACAAAGTGTATTTAGTTTCAAATTGACAGAATAATGATAAATTTTCGTTTAACGTGAAAGAAATAATTGAAAACCAACGTCAATAATTTTAAGAAAGGTCATATCTGGCGGCTAAAGATCCATAATGAACATATTCTGTTGAAATCAGGTAGATTTCCCACAAATACGTGCCTTAAGACTGGGAGCTCTAACAACCGTCTTGGAGGCGCATTTCGAAGAAAGCAGGCACGAATAATGTAAAAGTTCCTGTGATATTCAATGGGGAATACAGAATTTGTTATATGAACGAGTGGCTGCTTGTGTAGAGTATGGATTGAAGGACACGATATTTTGTTTGTAAGTACCGATTGACGGTTGTTTATTATGTTATAAATTAAGATATACTTCATGTACCAAGACTTTCAAGCTTGCGGTACGGATTCCTTGGACGATGGTGTATACGTGTTGCTCCCCGGTGATGAAATGTTCAGTAAATCCGTCGCAGTATATCCACAGCCCGGAGGTACATTTGTTAAACAACCTCAAAATTCAGTTTTTTTTATTGAGGCTATCACCTACCAAGACTCTGAAATTCCTTTTGACGTTGCACGACTCAAAGTTGCCTCTCAAAATCTGATATGCATATTGCCCGGAATTTTCAACTTGCTTACCTATTGTTATGCATTATTAACTATGTTATGTCGTGTATCACCTTGCTGCTATGCGGTTCAATGCAAACAGCTTTTATTTTCATGCGTCCCACTCCCTTCTGTATTTCAGCCTATCCAACTACCTCCATCATTAAGTGCTGCTCTGCGGACGGTCGGGATATGTGCTTCAGTTGCTCCAATCGTTCCTGTCTTATCTTCTCTCTCATATGCTTCCACATCCGATGGGGATGTATCAGCTGCAACTCAGAGACCGACGACCTCTTCGGGGACACCTAACGTTAAATCAAGCGTTTCAACGGGTCATTCTGGTTTAGCCGCACAACCGTGCCGAGAATCAGCGAACTTACCGTCTATGCTCTATCCGCAATGGACACTTCGCCGTCTTTGGGCGCCAAACGATGGGCGCATAAGGGTCCCTCCACCTCCGAAACAAATGACCAATCGGTAGGATTTACCCTTTATTTTCTTTCTCACATACTTTAATGATTGATTTATCTGTCTGCAACGATGATTCTCCGTTTAACCCGTCTCCACAGTGTCTGTCTTTCTGCTAGGTCACGGTTGAATTAAACCTGAAATCGAGACAAATTTCAGATGAGCCATTGTTTGACAATAGTTTGGTTTTTTTACCGCCATTGATTATCCAAACAGACAGCATGTGTGCGGGAAAGAGTGGTTGGTGTTAGAAAAAAGATTTACCGTGTTCATTCGCACACTCAATCGTTAAACTATGACCAATGGTGCAGTAAGTGTGCGTGTGCATGTGTCTGCATAACACGGTCCCGACTATGATAATAAAAATGATTTAAATGTCTGCAATTTCGAATGGTTTGTTTTAAACATCAGAATTATAGATGGCAAACATGATACATGAAATGTAGTTCAGCTCATCCAACATGGTCTTTAACGGATCAGAATAGTACTGCTAAGCGGCCAGTTTAGTAAAATCGTGCATCCAAATTGTACGTGGCCATTTTTATGGAGAATGAATGTGTGGGTATTACCAACTCACTGGTAGCTGACGTTCACAAACGAAGCTTCAATCAGAACGCGTTTTTAATGCGATTTCATCGGATTCGTATTACCAGATTCGTTTCATTTTACATGGATGCTCATCTCCACAGCCGTAGTGATTAATTTATTTTGCTCGTCTTTTCGCAATCAGGGCAACCACTGTTAGCTTGTGCTTGTTCGAGAATTCTTTTAATGATAAATTGCAAATTTGAAACTTATTGTTCTCACAATAATCATCATTTCTTTGCCGTTTATGTACCTCTTCAAGCGGTGCAACTTTCATAGAACATTGACTGAAACCTTTCACATCTGACACAAGCTTCGTCAGACCAAGGGTGATAGTGACTAAGTAACAGTCAACCCACCACCACTTATTTGATCTTACCGTTAAACAGCCTATAGTACGCCTACAGTGTGTCACGTCTCGTGGGAATGACCAGGATCAGTGGTCGATTTTCCTCGCAGTGTGTACCCACATCAATCTGATACAAGTGAACACGGTCAAGGTCAGTTGACACAGCGGCCCACATACGTAAAAGTACATAACTAACGGGGCGAAGGCTATTTTTGAAGAAAAACAAAAATCTAATTAACTAGTAGTTATAAGGTTATTAACAACTATTTACCTTCGCATCAGCGCCGAGCGCTAGATTGTGGAGATTTCTGCCCCATTCACCTTATTAACCGCCTTGGCAATTCGATCGCCTCCGCATGTAGGCGTTCGCTATGCGGTTTAATACCGCGTCTCAATATTTCCACATGTTCTAGGTCGACGCTGTGGCCCGCATCTAAAACGTGCTCCGCCAAGGCGGAATCACGAATAAGGGATTGATATTCCCTCGCATCCCGGGGCTGTCTCCGGACACGCTTTCGGTGTTCTTCGATTCTAGTGTGAATTTCCCTGGAAGTCTGCCCTATGTAAACACCCGAACAGTCCTTACAGTTGATTCTGTAGATGCTGTTCGTAACGCTAGATAAAGGTGTCTTATCCTTGAGGTGCATCAGAACCGAACGGATAGTTTTCCCTTTCTTATAAATTACGCGTACGGCCGTCTGGTTCAAGATTATACGTATCGCTTCAGATGTGCATTTTACATACGGTATTCAAACTGTATCCCCGCCAATTTTTCTCCGATTTTTCGGATGGGTTTTTTTTACTTTCATCAATTGGCGTTTTACAAAACGTTTTGGATAACCGTAGTCCATGAGCCTTTTGCTTCCCGGTGCGCCGGTTTTCGTTCTCTTTCGTCGCTGCACAGGTGTTCTTTCTTATGGAAAATGGAACAAGCTATGGAAATGAAGACCTGTCTTGGATCTGCGGAAGTGTATCGTAGTACAGCATCTGTATCGATAGGTTTCCGATAGACAGAAGTTTTTATTTTCCTGTCTACTTTTTGTGCTTAACATTCCAAAAATGGAAGGGCTCAAGCCAAAATTATGGTGGCGCTATGTTGATGACACATTTGTTATCATCAATCGAGATCAGTTAGAGGCCTTTTTCAAATACTTAAATGAAATAGACCCATGTATTACTGTCACAAAGGAAGTGGAATCCTGCATTTCCATGACATGTATACGGATGTTTTTGTTCAACGCCATGGGTTTTACTTGTCTACGTGTGTGGGCACATCTGGTTCAATAGGTTGGTCGTGGCAGCCTTATCAAACAATGGCTTACAGGTTGAAACTATTTGAAATCATCCATATTCGTGCGTGAACTGCTACATCCAGGTAATCAGAGTACCAAGGGAGGTTTCATGACACTTAATCCTTAGTTTGATAACTCCTGAAGAATGCAGAATACGTTCAAATGAATTTATTTAGTAGGAGATATATGCAATTGAAGCGTAAATCATCGTTTGCCTCATAATCTACTTTCAACCCTAGTTCACATATTTTAGGAAGTGTGAGCGAAATGCATTCATAGCTGCACTTTCAAAGTCAGTTAAAATGACATCTGATGCTGCGTTCGGCGCCATACATCTCAACACACTAAGCAACTTATATGTAATTGCTGTTTTGTTTTGTAAAATACAGTAAATTGCTGGTGATGTGACGCCTTCCCGATCGCAAGAAAGGCTTCGGGACAAAACCCTGAGGTTAAACCTGGAACAATGTCTGGTAGACGGTTAGTTGGTGCACACCACCTCTTTCAAGCAACTCCATGCTGCCTTGCAGGTCGCACTTGTGCAAAGGCTAGAGAAGCTGACTCGAACAAACGCCGATTGGTGCTGGGGACACCGCTTTGAACCCAAATTCCCAAGAATCTTCATTGAAGCCGACTCATCCTCCAGGAGGAGATAGTCGCACACAAGTACATGAATAGTATATAACTGGTAGAAAAGCGAAGGTACAACCTTGAACGTATCATCAGCCCACGATATTTTGCTAAGAGACAGTGCACCAACCAGGCTTCGATCACCTTTATTTTAGCCACCGCATTCTTCGCCAAAACTTTTTCTTTGTTGCACTCGTGATTGTGAAGTGCGATGTTACTTAGGATATCATCATTAGATGTAACTAATCTCGCTCTACACTTGTGTGTGACAAACTTACTACATCTCCAATTAATATTGCCATTATTTGATTGTTTCTCGAACCGAAACTCGTTTCCCATGCAAATTAATGTCTTTCGACCTTTGCTACTTGTACCATATTCAAGAGTCATTGCACAAATTTAAATATCTTCTTATCTTATCTTAAATACCTTCCATGGGGATTAAGTGACAGGACACCTTCAACGGGAGATCGGTAACCACATTCCGACACCTTAGTGCAACCTTCTCCCGGTAAACTTACTTGAAAATCTACCCTAGTTGGAACTCAGCGCTAGCCAACTCTAGTGAGGGAAGTTGTTACATGGTGCTTATTTATCTTTAATTGAGGCGTTTATTTTTGCTCTACTTGTACAAATTATATGTTACTAAATTTGTTAAGTGACTGCCTCTGTTGAGGAAGCATTATTTTCCTCAAAAACTAATTATTAACTTTAAACCCTTTGAATTTATTATTCTCGATTCTGATTAATTTGTCGGCCTTTGTCTGGTTTCGCCAGACAGTCTCGTTTCGCCAGACAGTCTAGTTTTGTCAGACAGTCTGGTTTTGTGAGACACAACCTATAAATACAAACGAGCTACAGCCTACATGGCCGGTTGGTCAGAGACGGTAAAGCTCTTTGCCTGAACGGTCTGCCTTTGTTCTTGCTACGCGTAGTGTTGGGTTAAGCTATTCAATAGCATAACAGTTTTCAGTGTTCAGCATTTGGGTAATTATTACTTGGGATTTTCTCTGGTAGAACACAACAGCCCTTAAATAGACCAACCGATTTTAAGGTAAATTTTGTCATCGACTCGTTCGGGTCAGCCACTCTCATGGATTTGTTCATAGTTTAGTTTTATTCAATGGCTCATTTTTTACTGTCTGTTGTTCTAGGCAAGCCACCGTACTTCCGAAACGATTGCAAACCGGACCTCCTGTACTCTTGAATTCTCACCGTGTGATCCCTCAAAATGCTGCAGAAAACTACGACCGAGATTTTATACCAAACGTTTGTCTAATGCCAGCAGGGAAAGACAAAGCAAACGACATCTACCGTCGTCGTCACATGCGTGTTGGTAGAGCTTCAGGAAGCAGTTCTCGCTCCAGTTCCAGTAGCCGAGGCTCTAGTGGAAATCGAACGAGAAACGTTAGTGCGAGCAGTTCCAGTAACAGTTCTTGCAACAATCTTCCCCATGAAAAAGTTCGTTGCAATCGGGCATCATCCAGTCTTACTTTGTCAAAATGCTCTTCCTCTATCAGTAGTCCGATCTGCGTGGACGGCGATTTATCAGACGTTGCGAAGCTCCGAAGAAAGCGACGTTCGCGTTCTTGGTCTCACCGAGAAAATGGACGTCCTTTATCGAATCGAAGCGTAGGACATTCCGATTCACACTTCCGATTGTGCGCTGGCCGGTTTTCGGATCTCGGTTGTAGATCTAACAGTGCCACGGATTCATTATCCAGGGGATCAGATAAGCAAACCTTTGAACACCAGCTACTTATAAAACGTACCAACCTAACATGCGCTGATATGGTCAAAAAAAGAAACGAAACCAAAGAAGTTGCCAACAATCACCGCGTTTCATTACAAAAAGATCGAGCAGTAGCCGCAGCAAAATCTGCGCAAGATGCGGCGAGACGTGTTATACCGGGAATTTGGAGTCGTCATTTCGGTGAGTTGCTAGCCGTCAACTGTTCTCGCGGTAGCATGAATCTTTTTCTTAACATAGGCTTATTCCATAATTTCTCACTACTCCTTCGCTCATTATTGAAGCCCCGGGTTGATAGTATATTTGCCATCATAATTTGATTTTGTCTCCGAAACTAATAATCCTATTGATATCCTGTATTGTTTAAGTTCCACACACAAAAATCCATTTTCTGTCGATCAATATTTGTACAATACCATATGCACATTATTTCACACAAATTTACTGCATCTAATATTGTCATTGTCAAGCGAAGTTAAGCAATTCACCCCATTCATCTAATTTAATCCATGGAATTGATAAGCTTTGAAAATTTTAATCACGTTTGTGCTTGTAATCCATGAGAGATTTTGCTTTCTGCTGTGTGATTATGCAATAACTGGTCATAAGCACTGGTCATAACTGGTCATAATCCCTTGGTGTGCAAATACTCCCTTGAATGTACTTAATTGAATATGCGTAGCAATATAACAGTGAGGCCTACCCTGAATTATTATATACAAACATGTCGGGACTCTTTCTTCCAGCTTATCTCAAGTGCTTTCTCGTTAGATTACAGTGAAACTGATCATTACTCAGTACATCAACGCCGCATTACATACTATATTGGAGAGCTTGCCTTGCATTAAACCGGTTCAGCTCATGCGTATTCGCTCTGTGACTGATTTACTTTTCTTTGCTTTATAGTGAATCCCGGCACTCACAACGGAGCTCCGTTGCAGCTCCCAAATGCCAGGAAACCTCAGGCAAGGAAACCGGATAAACGTACAACTGGCCCGCCTGTTTTGGTTACCAATCCAAACAAAAACAGTTTGCCAGCTGCCGCCCTGGCCTTGGAGTCTGTGTGGGCTGAGTTGCTTCATCATATTGACGAATACACAACCGCCGTGAAATCCACTATCGATGTGGATGATGCTCGTTCCCGGCTACTGCACCACTTTGTCGCCATGCAGACTTGTTATACCACGCACATTGTTTCTCTCATGAAGGAGAATAAGGAATTAAAGGAGGTAAATGCATTTCTATACGTGCACAACAGATTGACCGTTTGTAGTTGATGTGTTTGCTAATGGTATTTTTCAAAGCTCTGTCGCGTATCAACTGTCGGCTAATAAGTTTTCATTCCAACTCGTTTCACTTTGCGTTGCCTATTACTGCTGGGAAAGGCACAAGAGTTAGAAAAAACGTGATGCCATTTCATGGCCCATGGTATTATTGTTATTGTTATTGCTGTTATTTAGCTGTCGTGTGTATCTCTTCACAAAGAAGCGAAGCCTACCAATTCAACAACTTGGACAACACGCAACTAGATACAACTATTTCATTTCAGACGGTCATAATAGTCAATATTGATAATTTCAATTACCGATGTAACGCCATGTGAGTGGATGTGCAATCGATACCAGGCAAACTTCACCATCGTAACTATGGAATGCTCCTTTGACTGCCGAGCGTTACTATAAATTAATCTACCATTAACTCTGTTGGATGCTCAATAAAATAAAGGATGAAAATTTGATAACGTGTTCAGCACATCTCACCACTAGGAAAGATTGTCTCTGTGATTTTACGCATTTGGAAACATGGTTGGCCTAGGCAAACTACATTCTTAGAGAGCTGTCACCCTGTTATCTCTTCACGATGAATCAGTGATCACTGCCAACCCAGCATGCGTGCTCTTCCTTCATAGCCATTGCCTAATTTGTTTCACGAGGTAGTTCATCTATATAGCAAACGCAGAAGTGCTCTTTCAAGCTATTATCGTAGCATATTCATTCAGTGTCCGGTCCATTAATCCCCGACACTTAATCCCCAGTCACTTAATACCCAAGGAGGGTATTTAAGATAAGATTTAAGATAAGAAGATATTTAAATTTGTGCAATGACTCTTGAATATGGTGCAAGTAACAAAGGTCGAAGGACATTAATTTACATGGAAACGAGTTTTGGTTCGAGAAACAATCAAATAATGGCAATATTAATTGGAGATGTAGTACGTTTGTCACACACAAGTGTAGAGCGAGATTAGTTACATCTAAAGATGATATCCTACGTAATTTCGCACCTCACAATCACGAATGCAACAAAGAAAAGTTTTGACGAAGAATGCGGTAGCTAAAATGAAGGGAAAAATGTTAGCAATTAATGCAACCCCCTCTGCTTCACGAACTTCGGTCACATTCGGTCTGTCATTAGGCACTCTAATAGCATTACCTCAAAAAGTGCTATCTCGCGGGCACTCAACAGACATCGGAACAGTATAGGAAGGAAAGGCCTAACATGAACTCTCCCGTCCCGTTTGATGTTCCAAATATATACAGAGATTGCTTGCTGCATGATTCTAAAGATCATAGTGACGATACAAGATTTTTTATCTTCGGTGATCAAAGCCTGGTTAGTGCACGGTCTCTTAGCAAGATGTGGTTTGCTGATGGGACGTTCAAGGTTGTACCTTCGCTTTTCTACCAGTTATACACTATACATTTTCAATATGCTGAAGGCGTCACACCACCAGCGATTTACTGTATTTTACAAAACAAAACAGCAATTATATATAATGAGTGGCTTAGTGTGTTGCGAGATATGGCGCCGAATGCAGCACCAGATGTCATTTTAACTGACTTTGAAAGTGCAGGTATGAATGCATTTCGCTCACATTTTCCATTCGCAAGAGTGACTGGATGTTATTTTCATCTATTCCAAGCCATGCGACGAAAAATATATGAACTAGGGATGAAAGCAGTTTATGATACAGACGATGTATTACGCCTTATGATTAGATGCCTCCTACTAAATAAATTCATTTGAACTTATTCTGCATTCTTCAGATGTTTTCAAACTGGGAATTAAGTGACTGGGGATTAAGTGTCTGAGGATTAAGTGTCATGAAACCTTTCATTCCACCACGATAGCGCCATCTACGTTGGCTGGATCTATTGTGTGTGTGGGGGGGGGGTAAGCTATCTTTATCCCAGAGATAGTTGGAATCACGAAGTCGACCTTTTGGCAGGCTGCGATTGTGGTATAAAGACGTTTGAAAAATAGATATGGAGGCTCTTTAAATGACGCTAGGTTGGAAAAATCTAGCTCTTCGGCTAAAGGTGGCCAAAATATCCCATCCGTATATAAGGATGGTTTGGCTGTTGTACGAGATTCAAGCACCTGCATTTTACTTCGCTTCAGGCCAAGATTGCATTCATTGCTTAAATGAATACAATATACGAGTCACAAGTAGTTAGGTGGAATGAAGATTTTGGAATACCCATTATTTTAATGCCGCGTCGAGATAAGTTTTTCCATTTTCATTTCCTTCTTGCATCCTTTCGTATAAGCGTTTAAATACGAACAAATTCTATTTTTCTACGCTCTAACTAGTAGTATCTCAACCATCTTTCTGCTAAATATTGACTTGGATTTACATTCACCGTCTTAATATGCTGTGTTTGACAGTCACCACTTAGTTGTCGCACTAATAAATATTTTCCCGTTTAATCATTTGATTTAACCGCGGCATTTCAAGATATTTCAACCACAAACGTTACACTCTTTCCAGCAATTGAATTCCTTACGCTCAGAACATACAACAACTCAAGCGCCCGTCAATGAACAGCGCGAAAATTCCAGCGAGTCGATCAACTCTTTTCACGAGACGTTCAACGGAAATTGCTCAGATGCCGAATCCGCTCGTAATTCATCCACGATAAATTATTATCCTCACTGCAAACGGAAGGTCAGTTGCGCTTACTGTACACCCATTATCGGGCGTTTTATTTCTAACCATTTTTCGGTGATAATGTGGTGAGGTTACACAGCAGATTTATCATCGACCGGTCTACATTCAAAAACCGCCGTTTCACATTTCATTCTATCCGGGTGTAAAACAAGTAGTAACAATCGCTGGAAAAATAAACGCAAAAACCTAGAGTGAAGTCACACCACTATATAGCTCTGTACTAAAGAAAGCCGATAAAAGCTCCGTCCTTATGGTCTTCACTTGCCTCTTATGGAATAGCGAAACACGGCGGCACAGCATCTTTGTGCTACCGAAGTCTCTACTTGCCAAACTGATCCTCACCGGTAATCAGCTACACGACAGAGAATGTTAATTCTGATTAGAAATACCTTAATTTGTGTTTCTTTTAACCCGCGGTAATCTGAATCTTGAGCTCGTTATTTCCGCTCGAGTGGGGCATCCTTTATGTTGACACGTAAAACTCAACAGCGTACAGAAACCCGTGCTTTCCCTCCTCGATTTTCGTTGGTTAGCTGTGAAAAAGATTTTCCCCGTTAGAACCATTTCCTTTATCTAATGCGATCGATTATTACCAACTACTCTTAATTATATGTTTTCTCTAAGCGGCATTGTCTGATGAAGGCGTATTGTTGATTATCTTAGCATGAGAGCTAGTTCTCAACTGATTAATGGTGGATACGTATACGCTCCGATAAGCAGTTTTGTTTAAACAGACATACTAGCGATTCTTCTCAACCATTGCAGTAGACATCCTGAATCCCCTTCATCATCTCAACAAGATTGAGGATTGCTTTGTTTCTACTATACGTAAACCTATCAGAACAATTCCGCCAAATGATAACAAAATCTCGATCGCACTACGCTTATGCTCGTTTGTTTATCTCTCACTTTCGTTGTCTGGTGTACGGTAGTGTTTCAGTTTTGCACGTCGCCTGGCGGAAAGCGTCATCACTACGTGACTCGGATAGATTACGGGAACAACAATCAGACGTTTGATAATCATCTATCAACTATAGTCTGTTTTTCTCTGGTGATTTTCGGTAAATGTGGTGTGTTAAATTGATTTTGAATATTCGATGTGTAACTGACCCGGTTAACGGATCAAACGAAATGCTTGTGCTTATTTTAGCAGTTGATTTTGTACTATTCCGGATACTGAAACAGCTCACACTATCGATCAATAAAATGAAGACAGCCGAAATGTGGGAACATATTATTACTAGAACTGAATAAAGTTGTAACGTTTCACTTCTGACACAGAAGCTTCGTCAGACCAAGGGTAATAGTCAGGACAGGAAACATGATTAAGTAGTAGTCAACCCACTACCACTGATTTGACCTTTACCGCTGTGTCACGTCTCGTGGGAATGACCAGGATCAATAGTCCATTTTCCTCACAGTGTGTATCCACTTCAATCTGATACAACTAAACACGGTCAAGGTCAGTTGACACAGCGGCCCACATACGTAAAAGTACATAACTAACAGGGCTAAGGCTATTTTTGAAGAAAAACAAAAATCTAGTTAACTAGTAGGTATAAGGTGAATAAAAACTATTTACTTTGCATCAGTGCCGAGCGCAAGATTGTGAAGGTTTCTGCCCCATCCACCTTATTGACCGACAGCACTTGACCTTCCTTGGCAATTTCGACCGCCTCCGCATGTAGGCGTTCGCTTTATACGGTTTAATACCGCGTCCCAATATTGCCGCATTGTCTAGATCGACGCCGTGGTCCGTATCTAAAACGTGCTCCGCCAAGGCGGAATCACGAATAAGGGATTGATATTCTCGGGGCAGTCTCCGGACACGGACAAAAAAAGGGTTGGCAATGTGTTCACGGATATCTCCAGTAATTGCGAACATGTATATAGAGCATTTCGAGAACAAAGCCCTTTACAATGATGGGCTCAAGCCAAAATTATGATGGCGATATGTTGATGACACATTTGTTATCATCAAGCGAGATCAGTTAGAGGCATTCTTAAAATATTTAAATGAAATACACCCATGTATTACTGTCACAAAGGAAGTGGAATCCTGTACAGGCACACTTCCATTTTTGGACTGTTTAGCACAAAAAGTAGACGGGAAAATAAAAACTTCTGTCTATCGGAAACCTATCGATACAAATGCTGTACTACGATACACTTCCGCTCATCCAAGACACGTCTTCAGTTCCATAGCTTGTTCCATTTTCCATAATATAGATTACCTGTGCAGCGACGAAAGATAACAAAAACAGGCGCACCGTGAAGCGAGCAAAAGGCTCATAGACCACGGTTATCCAAAAAGCTTTGTAAAACGCCAATTGATGAGGGTAAAATACCCGTCCGAAAAATCTGAGAAAAATTGGCGGGATACAGTTTGTATACCGTATGTAAAATGCACATCTGAAGCGATACGTAGAATCTTGAACCAGACGGCCATACGCGTAACTTATAAGAAAGGGAAAACTATCCGTTCGGTTCTGATGTACCTCAAGGGTAAGACACCTTTATCTAGCGTTACGAACAGCATTTACAGAATCAACTGTAAGGACTGTTCGGGTATTTACATAGGGTAGACTTCCAGGGAAATTCACATTAGAATCGAAGAACACCGAAAGCATGTCCAGAGACAGCCACGGAATGCGAGATAATATCAATCCCTTATTCGTGATTCCGCCTTGGCGGAGCACGTTTTAGATACGGGCCACAGCGTCGATCTAGACAATGCGGCAATATTGGGACGCGGTATTAAACCGTATAAAGCGAACGCCTACATGCGGAGGCGGTCGAAATTGCAAAGGCAGGTCAATTGCTGGCGCTCAATAAGGTGGATGGGACAGAAACCTCCACAATCTTGCGCTCGGCACTGATGCAAATTAAATAGTTTTTATTCACCTTATACCTACTAGTTAACTAGATTTTTGCTTTTCTTCAAAAATAGCCTTAGCCCTGTTAGTTATGTACTTTTACGTATGTGGGCCGCTGTGTCAACTGACCTTGACCGTGTTTACTTGTATCAAATTGAAGTGGATGCACAGTGTGAGGAAAATGGACTACTGATCCTGGTCATTCCCACGAGACGTGACACAGCGTAGGCGTACTATAGGCTGTTTAGCGATAAGGTCAACTCAGTGGTGGTGGGTTGACTGTTACTTATTCATGTTCCCTGTCCTGACTATCACCCTTGTTCTGACGAAGCTTCTGTGTCAGAAGTGAAATGTTACCCAAAAACTACTCTAACCGATTACACTCAAATTTCCATGCATTATGAATACACGATCGGTCCCAAACATATTCCAATCGATTGCTGAATACAGTTGTCTTGAACTATGTTATAACATTTCGTTTACGATAACGTTGAATGATCCCCTCGGTAGAACCTGAAATGGGCTGTTAGAATTCGACGAAGCGTCCGTCGATTTCTTGTAACAGGATTTCTACGATCCTTGATTGTAACATGGACAATTCATGGTTTGACACATCAAATCCACAAGACCTGTTTTGTAATTATTATTTAGTCATAACTCAATGACAGACAAGTGTCTTTACGAGACGCACCGGTTTTTTGGGCATTGCTGATACGATTAATAGTGTATGAGTTAATTAAACTATAAATTCTGTGGATGTTTGTGCAACCTTCGAGATAGAAGATTTATGTGGGCAATCGGGTGTTATTTGTTGTTGAATTAAGGTGATAGTTTCAAGCAGAGCGTCGTAGGAAGACGTTTAGCTCTAAAAACCGCTATAATTCTTCAGTTTCACGACACGGAAATGTGGATAGAGGCGTTAATCTTTCTACGCTACCATTCGAGTGAACAAGATAGTCGCGGTTTGCCTAACGACGCTTTGTACTAAACATTTTCTACTGCGAAAGCTATCCGCCATCTCATACAGACTAAGCTTTTCATATGCGTCTGCACACGCCATTGATTTTCGTTGATCAATTTTCTGTTTGCCATAATCATGATGAAAATAAACAAGTCTGAAAGAAACGGATGTTCGGATAACCTTTCACCAAATAACGCTTTTGTTTTTCTGCTAATCATTTGCTCAAGGCCACCAGTAGTACCGTCTTACATACCGAAAATAGTATATTTTCACAAGTTTACGGACAAAACTGACAGCGACCCAGACTGATCAACATTTTTTCCACTTCCACATGGATGTTTTGTGCATTCGAACAAAAGCGAATAGCAAGAGTTGTCGGTTGTATTATATGAAACATTTTGGAAGGCGGACAACACTGGTGTCGTGCATATAGAAATGTCCGTTTTTTGGACTCGAGTAAAGCTATAAACAGCATTATGCTTCTCATTCTCTAGCAAGGTCATCTAGCGTCTAGAGATTATGCCTACTGACCAAGATTCAATATTTATTACTGACGAAGCATGTTTTGATATACAATGCCGATTGTATTTGTGTATGGAATCGCAAGCCTGAATCCAGTTGAATTGCTACACAGTTAGAGACTGCCAAGTGGGCCAAAATACTACCAGGAGAAAATTAGAAAATAGCATTGAGACTCCAGGGTATTTCTTCACGCAGCTAAGTAACTTTGGCAAATAAATTTAGCACAGTGTTACCTGCACAATACAGAGACACAACATAATTGCTTACCCGTGAGAGAAATGACAATTAGTTATTCATATGATGATTCGATGGGTCCACGGTGGTATGTTGATTTGAGACGTACGCCTTTCGTTCGGAGGTTTGGGGTTGGAATCCGATTGCACTTTTTGGGATAAATGTGTTTAACCATGATTCTCACCGTACCCTGGAGTCAAATGGGTGCTGACACATGCAATGCGTGAATGAACAGTTTGGCCGCATCGTGCTGATGAAACAGGACAAGCACAGGCTCTACGAGCCTAGAGAAAAGAAAAGAAATTGGCGAATCGATATATACGGAGCCGCACTTTGATGCCCATGTCGAGTAAAGTTGACGCTGCGTATCTTCTTCTATTAATGTTCTTCTAAAACTTTGTCGCGTTAGTGCTGAGAGAGGAATCAAATATCGTCTATCCAGCCAAATTTGGTTGGTTCCTAACGCGCAAAATGAAACGGAGGCCTCTCAAAATGCCTCATTACCGTTTAGCGACAGCGCGTTAACTACAGCTTGGAAGAGGCTAGGATAAACGATTGGGTGGTCATACAATGGCGTGTTGCTTTAAAAAGTATTTAATTACTGAATTTACTGCCGAAAACCTTTCAACTCGCTACTTTTTGCGTTGATTCGGTGATTCCGTAGCTACCATTTCAGGACAGGCGGGTGTTGTTATAGTGCTGAATTCACGTGCCGAATCCTGTCTAATCGATTGGATTCCTTGCAATAGAAGGATGTGCGCAGTTAGACTAGCCACTAATATTAGACCAAGCTCAAAATCTTCTAATTAGAGATGGTTGTTTATTGTAGAAACTAACACCAATTCAGACGACGAAAAGAACGCCTTCTACGACTATCTATATGGTCTTTTGCGACGCGCAATAAGCTCCGATATTGTTGTCTTAGCAGCAGATATGAATGTCAGACTGGATCGCTTAGATACATCTGAATCAAAATTAGGTGGCATGTTTGGACTTGAAGGCCAACGCACAGATAATGGTGAACGGTTTATACAATTCTGTGCACAATCTCGAATATTCATTAACTGCACTTCCTTTCGACATAAAAGATGTCAATGTGCCACATGGCGCTCGCCGGGTGGAAGCCAACCTTCGGCTCAAATCGACCATATCGCCATAAGTGCTCGCTGGAGAGGTTGCATTGAGGATAGCCGCCCCATTTGGATTCATAGATTCAGATCTTGCTCTTGTGCGATGCAGGTTCTCGTTAAAGTTCTCAGGTACGAAGCCTTCACTAGCGACGCCAAATCCCTCATGGTCCTGGACACAATACAGAGCGTAGACGCTTAAAAATGAACTTAAACGGAGTTTAAGACCAGATAGAGAAAAGTGGTGGTCGAACAAAAGGAAACAGTAAATAATGAGGGTAACGTGCGAAAACTCTTCCAACTTATTCGATCGACGGGGCCTACGAAAAAGGAGTGAGTGAGACTATCGCTGAAATAAACGGTACTCTTATCACTAATAAGAATCGCCGCCTCTCACGCTGGTCCGAACATTTTGAAGAACAATTCAGCTGGTCGCCTGCAACAGAATCATTCCCTCATTTGAAGCAGTGTGATCCTTAGTCTGTTAGCGTAGATCACCCTGATGATGACATGCCGCCTGTTTGGTTCAAAGATGGTGGCCAAGTTCTAATAAGCACATTAGGCAGTATCTTCTGTGAAGTGTGGTTGTCAGAATCCGTCCCTCGAGTTGGGGCGAATCGGTTATCATACCTATATTTAAAAAAGGTGTGCGAAGCTCATGCTCTAATCACCATGGGATAAGTCTCACTCCCATCATTACGAGATTATTAGCGTCCATATGTCTTCGAAGATTAACATCGCATAGGGAATCACAGATCCGTGAGCAGCAAGCTGGCTTCCGGCGTGGCATAGGCTGTGTCGACCACATTTTTACTCTTCGACAGATCTTAGAACTGCGGCACACTTATCGACAGCCGAAAATAGCCATCTTTTTAAACTTCAAAGGAGCATTTGATTCAGTCAATCGAAATGCCCTAATTAACACCTTGCTATGCAAAGGCGTTCCGCAAAAGAATGTCAACCTAGTGCGTTCACTTTATGCTCATGCATCCGTATGCGTTAGGGTTTACAACGAACTCTCACCCAAATTCCACACCACAAGTGGCGTCCGACAAGGATGTACCATTTCTCCATTTTTGTTCAATTTTGCAATTGATGTCATCATAGAATTATGCAACGAAGGAACCCCAGCTTTCGGAGTTCACATAATGCCAGGCGGCAAGCATCTCGACTTGGACTATGCTGATGATATAGTTCTGCACTTCGACTTATACACAGATGCACAGGCGATACTGAACAAGGTAGTTAGTGATGTGCCTGCATTTGGAATGCGTTTTGCACCATCTAGGTGCAGTGTCCTGCTTCAGGACATCGACTTATCAAACAACACTTTATTACTTGACAATCAGGCACTTGAAATTGTCGATCGTTTTACGTATCTCGGTAGTTGTATCAATAATTCTGCATCGTTAGATGACGAGGTCTCGGCACGCATTTTTAAAGCGACCGTAACATTCCGCAACCTAGGTCACTTCTAGACTCAGAAAGGACTGTCTCTGTTACTCAAGGGTAGGGTCTATAAAGTGACAGTTCGGGCTGTGTTAATGTATGGGTGCGAAACCTGGACCTTACGTAAAGAACACATTCAGCGTCTGCAAGTATTTACAACCGATGTCTTCGCAGCATTCTAGGAGTTAGCTGTTACAATAGCATACGCACCGATGCTTTCCGAAATAAGTTGTTCAGTAGTAATGTTGATATAGAGAAGCAGATCAACCTGCATAGGTTACGCTGGTTGGGTCACGTTTTACGGATGCCGTACCACCGACTTCCGAAACGGATTATTTTGCGACGCCACATCCTGATTGGTGTAAATCTCTTGGTGGCCAAACCGTCACGTGGCATAAGCAGTTAAAAACCGTTACTAGTAACCTTTCGAAAGTCGGCGCAGCACGTCTTCCAGTCTGGTTTTCCCGCGTTAAGATACTTCAATGGCTAGTTACGATTCAGGATATGTCCCGAAACCGTGTTAAATGGCGGTCTTGCACTAAGCATTTTCTTGGAGTGTTTGCTTAACCTCGTATGTTGTCAAGTGGAGTGACGAGAAAAGCTTTTTATGATGCATAAAAGTGAAAGCCGCAGGGAAGCTGCCATGCTGATGTCGCTCAACTCGTTCACGAAACTTGTTTGAATACATGTTCCATTCGAGGTGTAGGCACCTCTTCCCAGTTTGTTTGTGCTTACTCTTCTATAGAATCCGTAGCTATTCAAGTCCCATCCTTCCCCATCTTTTAGGATTTTACTTTTTTATGGTTGTGTGGCAGTTAAGCATTCGGCACATGCTACCGGTGTAATGCTGTCTGTGATGATGTGATGATGATTAAAGAGGCTCTCAGTTGCACCAGGCTCAGCGGGCCATATTAGTTTGCATGGGTAATCATCCAAACGATCCGACAAATAATGCGTTGTAAAGCTTACGCAATATGACTATAAATCGAAATTAGTAGTGCCCTATAACATTTCACATATTATACAAAAAGTCACAAAGTTGCATGCAGTGAAACTACAAAAGCAAGCTTCTTTTTACACGCATTTGCATATTTCACTTGTTCGCTTTCCTTGTTCGCATTCATTTATATGCTTTTTTCCGTTTCGCTTCGCTTGGCACTTTGGCTGGCTATAGATCTTTTCCTCACATTGATGCTAAGGAAATATGGCCGAGTGGAACGGGTCTAGCACTAGAATTATTGCGTCCCATTATTGACTGACATTCACTGTTAAATTTGGCAATAGCAAAACAGCGCTAAGCCAATTTTACCAGTTCTTCTAAATCCTTAGTTTTGCCCAGCTTCACGCGTTATTGGAAAATGTTCTCGCTTCTATTCTAGCCTCCGTCGGGTTTGCACAATCGTCGTTCCAACAATAGTTCACTGTGCAGCGATTCTCGAAGTATACCAACAGATTCGACAAGCGCCACTTCATGCTCATCTGAACAAGATCACATGGAACACCGACCTACGTTCGAAAAGAAGTTCAAATCATGTGTTTCCCCTGATATTCCTTCTCATGCGCACTCCTCTTCATCAGCAAAAACATCGCAATCTTCACCTTCATCTTATTTATCTTCTTCACATCTTCACTTCGCTCGTTCATTTCTTCCGAGTGTCTCCCACTGCGGAAAGTCTTCATCATCTGGGTTCAGAATTGAAAAACTTGCGAGCAATCAAACACATTCGGTTGCACCTGTGCCTGACTCCCAACCTCGCAAACGCCCTGCTTCGGTTCAGGACCAAGCATCTACTCGTTGCAGTAAGGAAAGCCTCTCACCACCACAGAAGCGCCGCTCCATTTTACCTCCTAGGTTGAATTGAATTCTCGGTCACCCCATAAATATCGAATTTTTACCGGTCTATTTTGTTGCACCTGATTCGTCAGATTGTTCTGTGATATATCTAAAGCAATTCGGGTATTGCCATTCTACACTCTGGTCCACGCATTTGGTCATTGATGAATCACTCCTTTCCTTATTTTGGCTTCTCGTTGGTTGGTCGAGACTAATCTATCTTACTGTTTACTCACGTATCTATTCCATCGGCTCAATTACATCATGATGAAAACTTCATCAACACGTCCCGTCCTTCGTTCACTGAGGATTTTATCCTGATGGCGAGGATCATAACATGGTTAGGGTGTTTCCATGGTATTTTTCTCTCGCGTTATTATATATTCTATGCGTAAACGCTGCAGCAACTGGGATTTTATTTTCTCTGTGTACCCGTTTGTTTGTGAGAGTTATTCGTTTAACTGATCAATGTTGTCGCCTGTTGTTTGTTGGTCCAAATGAATTTTCGAACTGTGGATGCCACATAACCACTACCTTATTGTACATCAGTTTTGCGGTTGTTTCCAATAGTTTGTAACAAATTATTCGTGTAGTGGTTGTCATTTTTGTTCTTTGTGCTCGTTTTTCTTATCTCAGGGGTTCATTTTATTATTCCCACGCTCATTGAGTTTTGTTTAACGAAATAAAGTTTTTTCTCCTCTTGGATTGCAGGCTTTTGTTGCTCCATCTTAGTTTTATGTGCGGAATAAGTTTTGAAATGCATTGGGATCTTCTTGATAAATGGCGAGTGTATATTAGCTTTAGACGTGGCATTTCTGTCGAAATCACTCGATGGTGTTTTGCGATTAACTTTCAAAATGCCAAACTCCTTAAAATAGTGGTTTGCTTAGTTTACTTCATTTATAAAACTAAAGTTTATCCAATAGATTTCGAAGAATCTTTAATTATTTTTATCGTTGCTGACGTTTTGAGGAACTCTTATCTTGGAAGCCCTAGTTTCTTGGCTAAAAGTATCTCTCAATGAAAAAATCAATGCGACTTTGCTTGAAGCAATTGATTGAGCATACAAAACTAACTTTTATCGCAATAAATTTTGATGCCAGTGAAAGGGAATGTCTTGAATCGATTTGCGTGAATGAAAACCATGCAATCATCTCATTTATCATGCATTTCGAGAGCAATTTTTTGTAAAAGAGCTGTCAGCAGTAGATATTCTTGATTTTGTAATACATCAATAGACTTGTCGTTGCTGTTCGGAAGCTTGTCTATCTTCCATCATGGACTAAAAATAAGATGCGTGCGGTGCAGTTGAGCAAATTACATTTATTTTGCTCAAGTTGTCTGAGTTCATGCAACTTTGTTGCTTATTCGCATGGTTTAACAATAGTATGTTTGTGAAACCAGCAACGGGGTAATGTTTGGTATTGTTTGGTAAAAGACCTTTTCCCTATTTTCGCTCATTCAGAAAAAGAATTTAGCATCAACAAAGCAAACTTCGTGCAAAATGTATGAGCGATTTTCCAGCATATTTGCTAGAAAATGCGTCATAACTTTCCGCTAAATCACATGAGCAAGAGAATGAGTTGAGATGATTTATTCATCAATGCCCACGGGGGATGAGTACACTTAGTTATACACACGCGCGCGCTATGTTTATTCCAGTGTATTACTGTAGGGATCTGCGTCACTTCTCTTTTTTGACAACGCATCGATCGCATCATTTTCGTGAGTGTCGTTTTTGCCATGAATTCAGGACGTGTTAGACAGGAAGCGCTTGATATATTTGTCCCTTTTGTGTGCTCCCTGTTGCTGGCAGCGAAATATGAAGCATTTACAATCGGATCGATCTGCAGACGTGTGACTGCTCGCTTGTATGCGTAGATTTGAAGACATATATTTGATGCTTGGAATTGAAAACCACTCTGGCTGAGAGTGTGGTAACAATCTGTTCAATCACATGAATTCACATGTCAATGAAGAAAGAATTTCACTTGAAAAGCAGTCATGAGCGGCCTGCGGATTCTAGGATTTTTCGAACCGTATTGCGAACACCCAATTGTGAACGTCGAAAGTTATATTCACTTTTAATTAAAACGACACTGAGAATGTGAGCGTACAAAAATGGCCGCCATGGATTGATGGCGCCAGGTGTCGAACTCAATAAAACAACCTGTTATATTGAACGTGTAACAACCTTAGATCTTCAATGAGCTCATGCAAACATCATCGATATCCCGATCGGTTTTACTGCATTGCTTCAGCACTTAGGAGTTTTTAAATATAACGTATTGTTCGTTATCACGCGCGGATGAAGTTTAATACTATCAATTCTGTAACCCATTTTTCTTAACTACCCGGTGAGAAACTTGATTACTTCCTGTGTAGTGTACCTGAATTGTTTGCACTTTTAAGTGAATGGAATCAGCTCGGGTCCATCCTGTCTTTCACAACGATGACACCCGATTTACAGTGGCTCGATAAGAGCGGTATGTGCACCACATCCAGGGAATCCGTGGGGACTTAATATATATATATATATTATAATTCGATATATATATATATATATATATATATATATTAATATACTGAATTTTGAGTCCCACTGAGATAATATTCGAAGCGGAACGTCAAATCGGAACAATGGTCGGGCCATCTTTCATTATAGGCACCTTGATTTCAGCACCAAAGATGAAGCGATATCTAGAGAATTACCGCTCTATGTAAGCCATTCAAATTATGATTTTAAAGTTGGTCTGCTTCTACTGTGCAACACCACAAACGAAAAATCTATGAAATAGCTATTGTAGAGTTTGATGCAAAATACTCTAAAGGGAATCTTCCGCTCTAATGAATCATAGAAGTGCTCTAATTCAGCCGTTTAATCGATGGTTTCTTTAGAGATGACCAAAGAAATGTCTCCCAAAAGAGCTGCAAGACACAAATGTCATTACTCTATTCATGAATAAGGGTGATATAAATGCTACTGCAACATTTACCGAGGAATCTCGCTTCTTAATGTTGTCACAAAATTGTTCGCTAAAATTTAATAGACACGGCTGCATCATTAATATGATAGAGCGTACTCTGAATCTTGGGGTGTCTTTCGAAGCGGATAGATCAGCCACTGGCATCACCTTCTTCTCGAGACAACTTGAAAAATGTGTCGGGAAAAGTGTACGCCATTATACACAGTTTTTGATTTCACCAAGTCATTCGACTACTATATCAGGAAAGGTCTTTTCGACATACTTGATATCATATGATGCTCTCTAAGACCACCCAAACTCGTATTGTCATTCCTATTTGGTGTGAGTGGTTCAGTCCATTTTCATGTTTGCATTTCCTAACCGTCAAAAAACAATGCGTTCTTTCTTTTACGCTGTCAGGCATTATTTGAGTTTCTGCTGAAGCACCATTTTAGGACGTGAGCTACGTACGCGTCTTGACGGTCATCTTTTCAACCTGATAATTTTGAGATCCGTGATGTACAAATCCGTAGTCAGCTGTTTGCCGAATATAAAGCCATCATTGGTCTCCCCTTAGAACACCTTCGGTGGTTAATGTACCGATTTTCCTCAGCATGCAACGTATTTGCGTTAACGATCGGCATGAGCAAGTCCAATGTCCTTGGCCGAGGAAATACTTATCGTCTCGCCTCATCACCATTGGAGCGCGTCAGTTTTAACCAGTACGTCGTTTTGTGCGTTTTGTGCCTCGACCAATTTGTTTTCTTTGTTGTAGGATTCGTTTGTGAGCGCGATTTGCTTTGGACAGGTTGACCTCAGGCACGAATCGGGACACATTGGTGAAACGGGTGGAATGACTTGGTTAATGTTGGATCGAGTGACCTAAAGCTTGTCTGAACAACTTAATAGACGTTGGAACAGATGAATCCGATTCGACTATCAGAACTCAGAACTCAGAAACTCAGAAAATTGTATGGTAGAAAAAGCATTAAGCTTAACAATAACCATAGGATGACAAGGTATATGGAACATATAAAAAATATATAAAAATATAAAATATCTCAAAAATCAATAGGGACACTCGCATACCGCATGGTTCGTCATAAACTCATCGAGTTTGGAATCGAAAACCTCAACAGATTCTGATCGTGTGATTTCTTCAGGCAAATAGTTCCAAGTGAAACAAATTCTTACCGAGAAAAAATTACGACGTATATCCAATCGAGAATGCGGAATGCTTAAAGCCTTTGAATGTGTTCGTGTTCGAGTAAGGTCATTGGGATGGTTTACAGAATGCAGGATCTTGAATGTCAACATAAGGTTCATATACACCAAGAATAGAAGAGGTCCAAGCACCGAGCCTTGCGGAACTCCACTCGTGACGTCTATTTTTCTAGATAAGGTGCTGCCAACGCGAACTCGGACGTGTCTATCAGTAAGATAGTCCCTTATCCAATTTAGCAATATTCCCGTTATTCCATAAGACTCGAGCTTTTTGATTAAGATGTCATGGTTGACTCTATCGAATGCTTTGGAAATATCGATGTAGCAAGCATGTACAGCCTCACCTTCGTCTAGTGCCTTGGTCCAATCCTCGAACGTTGTAAGAAGGTTAGATAAACAGCAACGATCTCTTCGAAAACCGTGTTGTGCTGCAGTCAAAATGTTTTGGTTTTTAAAATGTTCTCTTATGCGCGCAGTCACAATGCGTTCCATTAATTTAGAGATCACCGGAAGTAACGTTACCGGTCTATAGTTTGCTGTGTCTGAACGGCTACCGCCTTTATAAATAGGAGTTATCATCCCGGCTTTCCATTGCCGGTGGTATTTTTCCTTCATTTAAGCTGAGATTGAATATGCGAGTGAGAGGAGCAGTCAAAGCAACGTGACACCTGCGAAGTATGGCGGGGGTAATTTTGTCTGCGCCTGGCGACTTCGTTTCGTTTAGTTGACAAAGTTCCCGCCAAACCATGTATTCGTTGATAGTCATTTCACCTAGTAATTCGATTGGCACATGACGCGATCACTCCTGGCTTCTCTCCCCGAAATTTTGCCGAAGAATCATACTGATAATGAACATGTCACAGTCACTTAACGAAGGCTGCATCCACGATCCGAATACTGCGTAAATTTCAGAACAAAACTGGTGGCAAAATATTCAAAGTAATTCAGAGTTTTAATGATCCAAAAAGCAAATAATTTACAGTAACCATAGATAAAAATATAGGGAATGCATAAAAACAACACAAATGTTTTAACAATATGGAAAGTCAGTACGTGTATTCAGGTGCGAGGTTGGATTTGGTCAAGTTCAGCCTTCAACATGTTCAGGCTTGATGCACAAATGATATGTGGAGGCAGAGAGAGTTCCATATAAAACAAACTCGGACAGCAAAGTAAAACCTTCGACAATTTGATCTAGAGTGTGGAATAATTAACCTGTAGCCCTGCGATCTGATACCACGAGCTGCTTTCCGAGGAATCAGGTGTTCAAGTGGGTGTTCCATTGAATGCAGAATGCGAACAGCAGGATAAAGTCACCCCTGAGTCGACGGTACGAAAATTCAAACAAGTGCAGAGTTGCAATCCTCTCCTCGTATGGCCTGTTATATATTCCGGTCACCAGTTTTGTAGTGCGGTGGTATACGCGTTGCAGCAAGGTCACGTCCCTTTGTAACCATGGGGACCATGCTTGAAGAGGGTACACTATTGTTGGCCTGATATAGCTGTTAATTATCCGGGGGAGTATCTGCTTTGTGAAACTACCGAAGATCCTTCTGAGCAGTGCTAAGCCTTGGCAGGACTTTTTTATACCACAGAACACTGCCATGAAGACTTCAAGTTACTGCTAATCCACACTCCCAGGTCTTTCTCTTCCGTAACCCATGAAAGTTGCGGAGATCCCAGATTAAGTCAGTCAGCTTTTTCTGCAAGAAAATCAAGCGGTGCCGGATTAAAAACATTTTTGAAATTTTACACAACCTTAATCTTCTATCTGAGCTGGTGTCTCGAAAATCCCTAATTTTCGTCAATCTTAGAACTTTTAGAAAGATTGATTCGGGTGAAATTCAATAAAATCAATTCGAATTGCACATATTCAATAAAACAAATTATCCAACCTGCCTATTCAATTTTAAGAGTTATAATTTCTAGAGTGTCGAAATTTCTAATCCATCATCCTTTTATTCGTTCGTGTTTACTACAAGATTCCGAGCTTGAGAGTTTACTTGAACGTAAACGAATACCTCAAAACGATGTCACCAATAATCGGTTTGCGTGTCGACCAGACACATCAACTTTAACATATTTTAAGTTTGAAACATCACACCACAGATTGACGTCATTTCCTTATCCTTGATTGACTTGTAGTTGCAAAAACATTCTGATCTCGTTTACGGTGTGAGACAAAATTTGAACTCAAACACATAGATTATCAATTAGTTACGGAATTAGTTAAGTGTTCAAACTTTCATTAAACTAAGTTTTTTCGTTCTGATCAGTGATTATTTTTTAAATTCTCATCGGGTTTGATGGGAGATCGGTGAATGGTTTTCAAAGAGCAATATCAAAAGGCAGCTTCGTGCGTGAATTGTGCTATGCATTTAATATCTAGCGATTGCCTTCGAAGTAACCGTGCGTTCAATTGGATATAATCTTATACAAAGTTACTAATTGTGGTAAAAGGTAACAAACACGGAGTCGTTGATGTAATATACCATTTTACACGAGCCCCACCATCTTTGACACGTACTCAACTTACCTGCTCAAATACTCATCATCCAACACTTTTATCAAGATCTACCATCAAATTTTTATACACCGACGCACAATGCTTGATAAATAAGTTACCCGAACTAATCGAGCTTCAACAAAAATATTCACCACTCCTGATCGCCGTAACGGAAACTTGGTTCAATCAGCAATTAGCTGAGGAGCAAATTTCCAGTGCAAACATGTTTCTTATTCATTGTGATCGTTTGGACCGTGGAGGAGGAGGTGTTGCTATTTACTATGATCAACACCTCACGTTCAGATAAATCACGAATAATGAGGAGGTGTTGCTATTTACTATGATCAACACCTCACGTTCAGATAAATCACGAATAATGATTTGATTCTCAAAGATACACTTTGATGCTCACTTGAATTAGCAACAGGTGAAAACAGTCTTGTTGGTGTGATTTACCGACCACCGTCAGAAGACGAAGCATACAATGAAAGTTTAATTGATAAAACTCAGCTGGCTGTTTACAGATATCAAAACAATGTCCTGATCATGGGTGACTTTAATCTCCCGAATATACTAAATAGCGAGATTATACCGATGGAATCTCTTAATCATCTATTCTACGAAATGGTCGTTGAAATTCCTTTATTTAACCATATATCACGCAGCACTCGCTTCAGAGGCACAAACACACCGTTCATACTCGATCTTGTTCTAACGAGCGAGGATATCCGTTATGAAGCACCACTTGGAAAGAGTGATCATGTAGTCATTGTTTTCGACTTTATATCTGAAGAGAAAAGAGTTAGCGATGGTCAGAACTTGATAGGAAAAATCGATACGATTGCATTATCGATGGCACTTCAAAAAGTCACCGACTGGGCACTGATTAGCACTGATGTCCAGGAGTGCTGGTCATCGATACTTCGAAAATCAACCAAAAATAGAACTCCACTCTAAATATGTTTCAAAAACTGACAAAGGGATTCAAATTCGTGATCCGGAGTCGAACACGGAAATGAATAAAGGTGAGAAATCGTGCGTGGAGAAGCCACATACTGCAGTCAACACCTGAATCCTGGGAATCTTGCCGTTTGTTAAAAAAAAGTTACTAAACTTGTCCAGGAGGATAAAGATGAGTATTAAGTCAATCTGATGTACAAAAATTGCACAAAACCCAAAGCTCCTCTTCCAGTTCATGAACAGTTAGGCCAGCGTAACGCCTGGCGTTTCCGCTTTACTTACTACGAATGGAATACATTCACTGCTCTCGAAGCCGCCAACGAACTCGCTCAATTTTACTGTAGAGTGTTCTACCCGAACGAGTGCTTATGTTATGAAATGCCTGCATTCAGATCACAAATTAACACAATACACGAAATCGCTGTGAACCCTGAAAGTGTCCTGGTGAGGCTACTCGGGGTTAAATACAAAAATCACCGGGTGCTGATGAAATAACACGTTTCCTCTTAAAACAATGCGCTCATGCTCTATTCTCACCACTCTCTGATCTTTTCAACCTGTCACTGAGTTGTAGCAAGGTTGCTACTGGCTGGAAAAGTGGATTACTCACTCAGATATACAAAGGCGCAACCCATCCGATGTGTCTAAATACAGACAAGTCACGTTGTTGCCAGTGGTCTCTAAAGTTTTCGAACGATTTGTAGCTGACGAACTTATAAAATTTTTGGAAAAAATAAGCTTCTTTCAATCGCACAGCACGGATTCAGAACAAGACACTCTCGTTTCACCAATCTTCTCATAACTCTTGATAACTGGACTCAAGTCTTGGATAATAGATACCCTATCCATGCTTGTCACTCGGATATGTCTAAACTTTAGACTCTAAAGCTTTTGACCGCGTTAACCACAGCATACTGCTACAAAAATTGGAGCAGATTGGGGTGGATGGCAGATTATTGGCCTGGATACATGATTACTTGAATGGTAGAGTTATCAGGGTCAGAGTTAATGGGGCATTATCCAGCGCGGTAGAAAATAAAAGTGGCGTACTTCAAGGCTCAGTCTTGGGGCCAAAACTCTTCCTGGTGTACGCGAACGATATATCTGAAATAGTACGCAGTAAAATCATTTTATTTGCGGAAGACATCAAAGTCTGGACTAGCGTACGCACCATAGAAGATTGCCAAATTCTACAAAAAAATTTCGAAGCACTTCATACGTAGTCCTTGCGAAACTGCCTACCATTCAACATCCAAAAATGTAAAATGTTAAACGTCGGTAAATCATTCGAATTCACATACTCTCTGGGATCTCGGAAACTTTCATTGGTTACGGAAGAGAAAGACATGGGTGTGTGGATTAGCAGTAACTTGAAGTCTTCACTGCAGTGTTCTGTGGTATACAAAAAAGTTCTGCCAAAGATTAGCACTGCTCAGAAGGATCTTCGGTAGTTTCACATATCAGATACTCCCACGGATAATTAACACCTATATCATGTCAACAATGCAGTACGCTGTTCAAGCATGGTCCCCATGGTTACAAAAGGACAGCACCTTGCTGCAACGTGCATACAAAACTGATGACCGGAATATATAACAGGCCATAAGAGGAGAGGATTGCAACTGTGAACCTTTTTGACTTTTCGTACCATCGTCTCAGGGGTGACTTTATCCTGCTGTTCAGCATTCTGCATACAATAGATCACCCACTTAAACACCTGTTTCTTTGGCAAGAAGTACGCGGTAGCAGATAACAGGGATACGATTTAATTATTCCATACTCGAGATCAAATTGCCGAAGGTTTTACTTTGTTGTCCGAGTCTCTACCCCCACATATCATTTGTGCATCAAGCCTGAACATGTTGAAGTCTGAACTTGACAATTATATGTTGACCAAATCCAACCTCGCACCTGAATACACGTGCTGACTTTCCATATTGATAAAACATTTGTGTTGTTTTTATGCATTCCCTATATTTTTAATCTATGGTTACTGTAAATTATTTGCTTTTTGGACCATTAAAACTTTGAATTACTTTGAACTTTGAATTACGCATTTCTTTTAGCCCTTTGCTGTGCTGTCGCTCTAATTCCGAATACACTGTTTGAACATTTTGACCGTCCCTGTTAAAGTATTTACAGGAAATACATTACAACGCACGGAGAGTTTAGCAGTTGCTTAATTCACCGGAAGTATACATCTTCAATTTTTGTCTCACGTCCATCTCACATTCTTGCAAAGTAGTCTGTTTAAAAGTGACAGGATCGTTGCGGCGTGCGTTATGAACCTTGAATAATTATTAACCATTCCGCTTTGAACGGGGAGTTAAATTTATACCTTTGCGCAATTACCAAATGTTTAAAATTATAGTGTGCACAGACTATTCTGGCAATTTTATTGTAAGGCAAAGCTGAGCAAGCCAAACTTCTCAACAAACCATAAGTCTTTGCTCGGTTTTTATGTCCACCTTTTTATCATCCGTTATATCATTGACTGCGAAGAAGCAATCCAATGGTTGAACATGAGCGATGGCGCTGTCACTGCACAAGAGTCAGCTAGCAAAATTTCAAACAGATTGATTTGTAATTAACCATGGGTTTAAGTATTATTTTCTAAACTTTCTCTAGTTAATGCAGCTCACATCATCCGCTATAACTGTCCTTAATCTCCATAGTTGTTGATCCAAAATAATTAACGCGCATATTGACGTGGATACCGTGGGTCGAATCTTGATATAAGGAATTAAACTTGTTTTAAATGTTTGTTTCAAAGATTTTATCGTAGTTTTCTTCAATTGATCAGGTACGGGTGTTGTTTTGACTTGTCTGTTGCCCGTATCAATGCTGTGTTGACAGCTAAAGCAACGTATACTGTGTGCGAGCAAGCCGGTTCACTCTAACTGATGGGTAAAAGTGAACCTTCATTCAATTGACCAGATATTATCAACGGTTATCGTTAAAACTTGAACAAATGCAGGTGTTTTTTGCCTGTCAGAAGCTGGAATTGATGACACAGCTGGGTCACACGAAATGAAGCATTGATTTACACCAGAAAATGGCCTGTTAACTGAAACGAAGCTGAAAATACAAAACAATAACATTCAAACAACATGGCACGTTTGTTTATGCAACTATCTGAATATTCACTTAAACGGATCAGTGAAAGAAATACGCAGAAACAATCGTCTATTTGTTGCCGTTTCAGTGTTACGCACCGTTATTTGATTTATTATTAAGACGCTTGTACGTAGAGTGGTTTAACAGCGGAATATTAATCAAGTTGACTAGATTTGTATTGATAAGATAACACTGTTAGGTAACGGATAATCTTCCCGAAGTTTTCTAGAAATTAATCCATTATAGATAAGAGGACGACACGCTGTAAATTGTTTTCCGAATCTTCATAGACCCCTTCACACCCTATAATATTTTGCATTTGTTTCGGCCAATATCCACCATGGATATGCATCACAAGTGCATGAGATTAGCATACTTCACGCTTTTTCTCATGATGAAACAGTTTTTTCAGGATGGAACAAACTTTTCCACACCGTTTCCAGAGACCACTCAGTACACGAACGCAGCTTCTGTTCTTTCCGGACTTGAAGGGGTGACATCCTACGAGTTAGCCAACCAATGCTACAGAAACGAACTCAGATGTATTTACCGTCGGTTAAAAAATGTAACCCACAATACTCGAAACGGAATAGTAATTTCCCATAACACCAATTTATATGACGTCAACTAAATTTGATGTGAAAGCCCCATAATCTCTAACCCGCGCTCAGCAAATACCAGAGATCACCACTGAATTATGTCGAACGATTGAATGAGTTTTAAGTAACAGCAAAACTAATAATTATTCCGACCGAAATTCCATTTCCTTCCCTCATTATGTTTGGTGAATTTCGATTTCGCTGGTGGAATCCAGCAAAGTTTTTTTGTGATTTCAAGCTGAACCCGCAATTCGAATCTTTAGCACAATATTAACATTTTAATTTTTGTTTAAAGATTTAGTTCTAAGAGATGTGTGAATGAATTAATTTTGTTTACAGAAATTTTTTGTGAAGTAATAAAGTCGTTTTTTCTTCTTATCGTGATAAAGAAGGCAGTTGTTTGGTTAGCTAATCTCACTACACTACTAGTCTAACCTAGGTCGTCTCGGAAGCGATAGAAGACACCGTTTTATTATTATTAACTATCAATACAAATTGCTATTTTTTAACTATTTTTTCAACTGCTACAGAGATTATTGGCAATTCAAGTTGAAAAGTGTAAGCTACTTATTGGACAAGGGGTTTCAGAAAACTGCAACAAAATTACTGTTGCCTTAAATAAATGTGTTTCATTAAATTGTGGGTATTATAATTATCAGAATACGTTCTGTTAATTGCAAATGACAAAAAATTCAACAATTGATTGCAAGAATAGACGCGAATTTAGCATACTTAAACAATCGAAACATCGTTATTCTGACAGATTACGTTGTTGTCACAGTGTGAAATGATTATTATGGGTGTGACCCGCGCCAATTTGGGTTTATTACGCAACTCACTACGGCAATCGTGCAGCATTTCTGTGCTGTGCGGCTAACACCGTGCTTAATCGATTGGCCAGAGGTAGTGAGCTGCATGCTGAAACGGGCTGGAGTCTCACTACCATTTCATGTTGCTTTTTCTTCCTCATACCTTGGCTAGGCCTGGGCACCTGGCCATCATCTTAGCCCACGTGCAAGTCTCTGACTGTGCGGCACTTTGCCTGGATCAGCTTGTGCTTTCATACCATAACCATAATAATGATATATATATATATATATAGCTATATATCTCTATATATCTCTATAATATCTAAGTATCTATACTATATATATAATATATATAATATATATATATATATATATATATATATATACTATGCAAAATTTGACGCTTGATGTGGTCAGCACCATATTGTCGATTTTCAGTATCAAGCAAACCAGATTAGGATGAACATGCACACATCTTCGTAGAAATTCTATGCCGTAGTGAGTTGCGTATTAAACCCTAATTGGCGCGGGTCACACCCATAATAATCATTTCACACTGTGACAACAACGTAATCTGTCAGAATAACGATGTTTCTATTGTTTAAGTATGCTAAATTCGCGTCTGTTCTTGCAATCAATTGTTGAATTTTTTGTCATTTGCATTTGACAGAACGTATTCTGATAATTATAATATATATATATATAGCATTTTATCTGATTTGTGTTATCAGGCTCAGAATTATCAAGTTTTATTATTAATTTAATATCGTCTGATTTAATTAAATGAGGAAATGTCGTGCTGATCGTGCAACAAAGTAGTAAGGAGAAGAGATATTTTTAAACTAAGTACACAATAAAAAAATGTGACAAAGATTGCAAGTTAAGGTGCCTAGCAAAGCTAGCTGTTTAATTTGGGGCTCATCACAATTAGTAAAAATATATTTGAAATTAAATTCTACGGGACATCTTCTCAAAATCAAGGACATCACAGCTGAAATGAGCTATCGAATGTTCCAAGACAACTACAAAATATTTTATGTGATTATTTTACAGATCTGCATGGATTTTAAGAATCTGCGCCGTATGTTCACGGGTTTAGATCGCTAAAATTTCCAACAAAGTTTGTAAAATCTACAAACATAGCTAGAAAGCAACCGTAAAATATTTTGGCATTTCGACACATGAACTTTAGCATTGATTGTCTTAAGAGAACAAACATTGTGATAATAGATTGGCGTGAATCAAGAAATGGTGAAGCTATACAAATTTATGCCACGACAGGTTGAGTGCTAGAATATATCAGAAATAACCACTTATCGATAATAATAATAATACCAAGTGCATAGCAATGCTTGGTCAATTCCGTCAGCCCATGATAATTTGTCTTTATACATCTGATCAACTCCTATCGCTGAATGCAGGGTTGTGCTCTAATACATGGACTGCATAGGATACGATCGCAACAGTTGCTCACAATCCATACATGACTACCCGCAAGCGATTCGGAGCTGGAAACTGAGAAAGGTGCTATTTTACATAACATTTCAAACCCCAAACCATCAATTATGGTGCCTGTTCACGCGAACGGAAAAGCGGGATTATCGGATACAATATTAAACGCTAGTGGTAACCCGTTCCCGTCAAAACTGTAGAAGGCATTTTTCTTTTGTCAGTTTCTGGTTTACTTTGAACAGTTTACCTGCTACTGTTGCCCTCTTCTATAGCTTTCGCGTCTTTAAAACGAAATTAGACGATTTTTATTTAATTATTCGAGTCCAAGCAACTTATATACAGTTTAATCTAATTGATTAGCTTGTTTTATACATCTACAATTTAATTCTCACGATTCTGTGATTATTGTTAAGCTTAATGCTCTTATAACTTGAATTTGTGCAATTTTCGAACATTTATTGGATATCTTAATAATGGGCTTGTTGTATAGATACCTTTTTCAGTAATCGTAAGCAATCCCAGAGATGAAATGCCTCTGTTAGTTCATAATCCAGCTACCTTTAAATCACTTTTCAAATAATTTCCGAAAATGAGATATATTACGTAAAATTAGGTATCGAGTAAGTGAAAAACCCTTTCACAATGTACTATTTAATTCGCATTCCCTACTACTCGCAAAACGATAGTAGCATAGCAATCATATTTGTCCATCGAATCTTACGTTAGTTATGCTCTCGACAGACGGACAGCACACGTGCCATAATAAGGTTTCAAACAACGCGGAAAATTGTCGAAATGCTGAGCCAATTTAAGTTCGATGTCACAGTTATAATCAATCACCCAATTTGCACAACGCGTTCCCCAATGTTATTTGTGAACAAGTCTACTTTCGGGGCATGTGTATCCTGATTTAAATAATGAGTGCAAACATGATGAAAAAGGTTGTGGTGTGTGTGTGTGTGATCGAAATGCATACGAATAAGTATTTTAGGTCTAGTTAAACTTACATTCCCATTTACTGGCTAGTATCATTTTCACTCATCTTCGATTTCAATATTACAGAATAGACACAAATGCGGAAATGGATTTTTTAACCAAAATAATGAAAATGTTCTAGAAATACCACCAAGTTTTATCGCAAAGGGTGTAGTTAATATTCAACAATTAACAAATTTCAATAGCAATTCGCGTTGGTTGCTAACCATCAGATTTATGACTTTAAGTCGTGTTCATTACAGGGTTTGAAGTTAGCATCTTCGTGATTGCTTGATTACTCTTGAATGTTATCGTGTCAGTTGATTGGGTAAGCGCATTATTCTTCGTGTCAGTAAACGATGCGAGGGGAATTTCCCACTGATATAGCTCTAATTAAAAATACCGATTAAATGCGTAAACGTTTTGACGCATATTCCCATTTGTCCCAGTGTGAACATGCTTAGTGTTTTATGATTTCATAGCATTTTGAGTCCCAAAATTTCTAATCTATTTAGAGTTTCATTGTGTGATCGTCACATGACATTTGAGACCCTGATGTTGATGGGAGTATAGAATGAACAGTAAGCGGTACAATCAGGCACGGCGTGACATCTTGGAATGCCTATATGTCATGACTGACCCGCATTTTGCATTGGAATATGAACAATAACGTTTCACTTCACTGCTTTTTGCGATCACATTTTTATTTAATTTATAACAATGTTAATATTATACGGGTATCCAGAACTTACCCGAACTTTGCACTGGTTCGTCGCGTAATAGATTTATGTTTAATTTACATCAAGTATAATGTCTATTTTTAGGCATATGGCTGCTACTATTCATGCAAATGAGCTTTTTAGTTCATGGTCATGAATTTAAACCTTATCTGCATGAGTGCGGGCTCATGTGTTTGAACAGGTTGGTCGTACTAATCTTATCCAGCAGCGGCATGCAAGCGCAATTTGTTTACAGCAGGATGTATGACGAAACATTTCACATCAAAACATGCGATAATCGTGCCCATGTAGGTTGAACATTCTAATTTCAAACTATTGGAATGCCAGTATTTTACTCTTAGGTGATCGGACGCATATGCTTGAATGGTATAATTTCGTCATTTGCACTTCTATTATTATACGAAAAATCATAATCTTTAGCTAAATTATTTGAACAGGCGAAGATCTCAATCTTTTAGTTCTGCAAACATTTTGTTTGAAAACAATTTCAAAACAACAACTGGTGTAACTAATAATTTATTAAATGGTGTTGTTTATTGTCAGACAGAAAATATCCGTCCACACTGAAATTTTGTGGATATCAATTAAAAGATTTTACAATTTCGATACTGTTATATGAAATAAACTTCTCGAGAGTACGTAAGATTGTTATTATCATGGTATTTTTTCCAGTTTCAATTCACGTGTGTTACATATATCCTGGGTAAATACAGGAAGATCAAACAAGTTAAAACGGAATGCAACCTATTGTTGTTGTTGCTGCAAAAAACGTCTTCTCAATAGGGTTCCTTCACTTCACCCTCGTACTGGCTGTCAAAAGCCGGACCAACATGTTCGTCCCAGGCTTTCCGACATTTTGCAATTATCCAAGCGTGTTCCTCATCGTCTGCGCGAATGATATCGAGAAATAGAACGATTACCTGCATAGCGGAGGTATTTTCCCGTATAATCAACGACAGTTCGTGTGGTCGGATCGTAGAAACCGTCTCCAGTGTCATAGCAACCTGGAGGAATTTCCTTCGGGGGTTCTTTGTCGACTAATTGTGATCGACCTAGAAAGTAAAGATTTCGCAAAAAACTGTTCTAGATCATAGGCGTCTCAGTTATTTATAGCATTTTTTAAAATGCGTCATTTTATGTGAGTACTAATCAACTATTGTTTTTTCCATTCTCCTTCTTATTAGATGAATAATAGAAGATTTGAACAAGTTGATTTTCGTGTATGTTCAAAGCAAAGCAGTAAATTTTCCCTCAAATTTTGAACTCATAGCTAACATTTTCCACACTACTAATATTCTGTCAAAAAGTACATAAATTAAGACTGATTTATGTTTGTATGTATGGCATAGTATATTGTTATGAAATACAAACTGAACGGCATTTTAACTTTTTTATCTTTTACATTAGTTGTCGGTGGCTTAAAACGTGTGAATTGCTAGCCGGTAAAATATTGTTTTGCATTCGAGCTTTTCGTTAATCGATACAGTCAAAGATGGGTTGATTTTAATTTTTACGTACGATACCATCCTTTATACTTCAATTCAAACCTTTGTATACTTAGTTGCTCTTCATTTTTATACTCAGTGTGAAATATAAAAGGGATTTAGCTGGTAATTACCTGTTTCAATGCACTGACTCATATTGAAATAAGAACAGTTGGCACTATTATATCGTAGACAGTATTGCATCAATTTCAAATACTTAGGCTTTTCCCCACAAGAAGCAACCTGATATGTGAAGTGGTGGATGATCAAGTAATGAACAACCCTTTTATCGTGTGAATTCTGTGACGATTGTCGTTTCACAGACTTTAGATTACAGAAGGCAATTGGGCTTCGACATCAAACTAAGAAATGCATTGAATTCTTCTGGAGTTTAAAGAGCAAACTGTGGCAAAATTGTATTTGTGGTATGGAGCTCGGTAAATGAATACTGGTCCACAGGACAATAACATAATAATCAGTTCAAAAATTCTAACAGAAATAAAAGAACAATGTACGTCGATAGAACAGTTTAAATGTTTACTGCTGGGAAATAAATCCGATGTAGACTGTGAAAAATCAACACGACGATTACTTGTCTTGAATGGGAACTCATTGAGCTAGATTCGTTGGTATTGTCAAATTTTAATGACGCTCAGAAATTTCCCTCTTCCTCTCATCAAAATGTGTTTCGGTAAAGCATGCAGCATATGATGGGTTGGTACTCGGTAAAAGCTGTTTGTTGATCAGAAACACAAGCAGGTTTAATTTTTGAATGGTTAATCAGGCCTTTAGTGTCTACACAGCCAATGCTCAACTGTGGATCCAATGTTACCTAGCCGAAAGGTAATAATTGAATTTAGAAAGCGTGGTTTAGGACATTTTCTCAAAGTAATGCGCAACCACGTCCATCAGGTTGTGGTTTAAGGACATTGATCAAATTGAAAACGTACGGAATACGAGACGCACGCTCAAGTAAAGGTGCTTCGCCATCCTTCAAAGGAAGGTATCAATGATTGTATAGAAATTGATTGCCTTACTTTATTCGGATCGTTTTTTCAACACATATATAGAGTTTATTTTATTGAAAGCAAAGTGTAAACTGCTCAACTATCCTGGGGAAATTCTCACGGTCAATGTAGCACCAAGAGTAAGCAAGGGAGTAAAAAAATTACGAATGATAAAATTGGCAGTAAAGCTAAACTTACAATACAGTTATGTCCACTCAGTAGCAAGATTATGATCGGGTTAAATTAGGATATATGTGCATATGTTACTCGATCACAACGAAGACGTCATGAACATGCGGCCATTTGAAGGTCTTTTAATGCAAGTTAATGAAATTGAAGGCTGTGATTAGATGCGGGTAATAATTTGTGAGCACGTATTCATGTATTTTGAAATAATTAAACGAAATTCAGTGGAGTTTCTACTGTGCAACCAAGAACAAGTTTGCACGCAGTTGGTATTCAAGAATTAATGGTACTAGAAGCAAAAGCTTCACAAATCCATGTGCTAACAGCCTGAATGTAAACAGACAAATAATAGTTTGAATGAGTTTGCACCTCATAACTAATTCCATTTTGCACGATTTCGCTTTGAAAGTCCCCATAAATTTAGCGTCCATCACTTGTTGATGTACATCATTCCAAACGACGATGGCGCGTCTTGTAAAAAAAATTGGCTCCGGCAATCAATTTGTTACGCAGAAATGTAGAATATGCCACATTTCGCATTTTCGTAACTCTATTAAAACAAATGACTGAGTGGTGTCCATTAATCGTCAAAATTGGATAAGTCAGGCTAATAACACGTCGAGAAAAGTGAAAGAGACAGACTGTGGTTCACTCAAACAAAAGTTTGTGATATTTAAATATTTCTTTAGCCCGGTCGTACTAAGTGTGTTTGAAAGTGCGCGAGCATGCTTTCAGTCACAGGGAATATTGTTACAAAAGAATAATTGCAAAAAAGTTTATGATGTTCGTTGAAATGACTTAAATTGACTTATTATTATTATTAT